>JASDQU010245528.1:3891-16705 GCA_032191745.1 Picea mariana | reverse complement strand
AATTATAGGTTGAAGAGGATGCATAGTAACAGGGGCAAGAGGCGCTTCACCCTTGACAAAGGGGGTGAGGTCCAGGGGGGTTGCGGCGGTGGAACCACCGAGACCATCAAAGGAGAAGTCGTGTGAGGAGAAACCAGGGATGTCTCATATTCTGAAGGGTTCTTGGGTGAGCCCCACGCTTCTGGTATCTCGGCAGTTGCCAGGCACAAACGAGTAAGGTGACTTCCTTCACAAGTCCTGCAAAAAAATTTAGGCTCACATCTGAGACATCTAGGCTTCTTGATGTGACTAACAGGGGAAAGAAAGTCATCTTTTGTATGATGAATAGAAGCTGGAGACATGACACGGCTATGATTCAGGGTGAAGAGGATAGTGCCCCCAACATGATTGGCAGAGGTTGGGTGCGAGCTATCGACAAAATTTGTAGAAAATGTCAATCCATCTCCGAAATGATTGGCAGAGGTTAGTGATGGAGCACCAATATGACTGAAAGTGACTGGGCTAGCGATAGATTGTGGCATTTGAGTCCAAGGTCCAGGGAAAGGTTGGTTCTGAAACATTGCAGGCCATAAAGGATCCTGGTGTACCCCCTGTCCTTGCTTAGAAAAGTGGTGGTTTATGCCAAAATGGTCCGAATAGGTTTGGACGGGCATCGTCATTGAGGTCTGTGAAGAGAACAAGGTAGGATAAGAATTATTCAAGTGAGGATGTATGTTTCCCCCTTGTGAAGGGGTCCCATAAAGAGGGCAGCCCGAACCATAAAATCGATTCTCCCCATATGAAATACTTGGGGGTACGTGAGGACACGTCATGGAAAAAGTGTTTAAAGGGACCGACATAGAAAATGAAAGATACATGGGTGGGGTGTAATAAGTGGAATAAGCACCCATCTAAGCACTAGCACCTGAAAGAGCATAGCTAGTATTGGATCCATAAGGGGGAAGGTTCCAACCTCCCATGGGGACACGACTCATATCAAATGAAGAAGTGGGCATGGGAGCCACGGTGCCCTCAGATCCAATGCTAGGATTCATATATGCGGACCATGGAGAGGATTGCACATGGGAAGGCATATCAACAAAAAAATGACTAGAGACCTAAGGTGCAGACTGAGAGTTGTAATTGTGCATACCATTGTAAAAAGTGGAAGGGTCTATCCCCATGAAATGAGCCGGCATCATGGGGTGGGTAGCGGTGAATGAGAGAGTAAAAGAAACTCCACTATCCATGGTAATAAAACCCAAAACAGACTCCTAGGACCAACTAGTAGTCAAAGAGCATACCAAAAAGTCAAACAGCCATTATGCATGCAAACATGCTAAAGTGGCTAAGTGGCCTCCCTCGCTAAAGAAGGTATGCCTTGTCTAAGAGGGATTTGAGACTCTTTGCTAAAGTTTGGAGGTAACGAAATCAGTTATAAGGGCCCTCATAGTCTTAACAACCAGTCGGTCAGATACCCCCGGAGAGGTAATCCTCCATAAAGGTTTTGTGTTGTCCGACCCCTATCTGACTCAGGATACAAGCAGAATAACCCCTGCAAGTAACCTATGAGATACCTAAGTCAAGCAACTAATAAACCACTATATAATCGATGCACAGGTGAGTAGTCGTAAGTCTGGATCACTGTATGGGTAGGGTAGCAAAGCCCGAAACCTTGAAAGCATCGCCTCTCACAGAGGTACAGGTACTAGAAAGATCCCCAAATACGAATAAATCCACAAAAATATCTCTGACGTTAGGTGAGTATCCAGGGGTTATCCCTTCAACTAACTTCGTGTGACCTCGTGATTAACTCTAGTGTGAATGGAGCCTCCTGATCTTACCAATTATACAATGGACTTCTCAACTCCCTATCAAGAAAATTCCGACTAATCAATTTTAGTTTAAAGAATAAATTTATTGGTCATGATTACTCAAAAGGGTATGGAAGTGAAACTCATGATGTTATGAATCTACAAGAAAATAAATATGAATATAATGCAAAGTCTATCTTTAACTTTTTCATTGAATGATATGCTAATACAACAGTGCGATTTTCGATTTCAACTTTGCAATTCGGAAGTAAAATGCAACCTTTCGCTAAATGCACTAAGCTAATGATAAATATTCAAAGAAAAAAATGCTAACTAATGCAAAATGCCTATTTTTTTGTATTTTCAACATACTGAAAAAGAAAATGCATGGATTGATAAGCAACCTGATATATAAATTCTACTGTGTATAAAATCAATAACTCAAGCAAAATATCAAGCAACCAAGCAAACAACCCAGTGTACAAGGACAAATCAAAAATGAAAAACAATGAAAAAGACTATGCCCAAAAATTCAACTCCAAACAGGTTTCCTGTTGTCCCAGAGAATCTCAACAGGCACTTCAAAGACCTAAGAAGGCTCAACAATCTTCAAATCCCACCCATCAGTCACTAAACCAAGCAAACAAGCAAGGGAAAGTGGTATACGCGACTGTTTAGGAGAACAAATCATATATACACATCTTGCAGTGAGACAACAAGCATGTATACACGACTGTCAAGGCAAAAGGAGTGTATAGGCTTTAAAACAAGGCCAGGCAAGGGCAAACAGGCTGAAAACTCAGACCCAGAGTGAACAGAATCCGTCAAGAATTGATACGACAAGAAACACAAAGGAAAAAGAACAATGTAAGAAGAAAAAGTACTTCAACCCTTAGAAGGAAGATCTCATCCCTAGTGGAGTTGCCAATTCTATTACGAGGGAAAAACTCTCTATGGCCAAGGGTAAACCACAACACACAGGTATGACTACAGAAATCAACTCAATTCCAACATATGCTATATAAACTAATGTGCAATATCAGAAAGAGGCCTACCGATCCAATGTTCGATGATGTTCCACCATTGAGCACTTTGACCCAAAGCTTTATACCTGCAACCAGTTCTAAACAAACAAGCAAAGCAAGTATATAGTGGTAATACAAAGGGGTTAACACATCAGATAGCATAATCCATTAATAAACATTACAAACATGCCCATGGATAATAATCATATATTTTCAAGATACCAATAGGATGGTAAAGGAGTATTTCTATTAGTAATTGATCAACAGAAGTGACAACATTACAGACTTTCGTGTCGGCACGGTTCGAAACCAAGAAACCAAGTTCCTTCCAATTGGGTCTCCACCACTTCAATCCTCCACCAAAGGCAAGCTCATAGAAAAGAGGCAATGACGTCCTCTCAACAATAGGGAAAGATCTTGGGGGCTGAACACTGTGTTTAGACTTGAGGGACAAAGGGATGCAGACTCAATATGAAGTAATTTCTCTAGAGTAACTTTGCTCTCAAAGTTGAATGCTTTCTCCTCTTTTCCATAGCTCGAAATTGTGATCTTATAGCCTTCAGAATGCAACTGAAGGGCCAAGTCAAAACATTTCCAGTATATGGAAGGCCAAGGATCATAGATCTCCTTTTGTGACATGGAAACCCGACTTCATTTTTGTATTTTTTAGCACAAATCCTGATGTACGCGGGCTATAGTGGAGCAACCTGCATATACACATCTTGTATAGCAAATAGGGAGTGTATATGTGGAAAAATGTGTGTTTTTGGTTCTAGATTCATCAAAAATGGATGATATGTCTGCATAGGGAAATGAAAAAGGCCTTATGTGCAAGATAGCAATGGTGAGGCAAATCTTGCTATAACAGACACCAACAACTAGCAACTTCTAAACTATCTTTTTTATTTCATTTTTTTGGGCAAATGGGTGGCAATAAGGGCATACATTGTGTGGGAGGATACTTAGCATGATCAGAATAAAATGATCATGTGCATCTAGGGAGGGTGGGAGGCCTTGGGGGGTTTCAAAGAATGATTGGTGTTTGGCCAAGACTAACTGCATATAAGGATGGATGGGTTGAAAAGGTGTCTCAAAGGATTGAATGGCATGGAATAGGAAGAAAATTCTTGAATGCCCATTTTTAAGAAGTTTTTCCATATGATGTGAGCTAATGATCTCTGGAGAACCATATATGATTCCTTGGAATGTGTAGCTATGTACCTCCTACTGGAAACTCATGTATAACTCATGAAAATCCATGGTGATGGGGACTAATGTTTGTAACCATTCCAAAACCAAAACAATGTCATAACCACCCATTTCAATGGAAAATGTGTGGATTTTCATGGAATAATCACCATTTGAAGCCACACAGTTTCATAACAACCCTCACATTTCATGGAACGTCCATTAGCAATCATGATTTGGAAGTTGTTCAAAGCATGGATATAGTAGCTTGTTTTTTGGGATACTAATAATTGAATGAATTTATGGGTGCCACCACTACCAGATAAGATAATGATTTTGTGATGTTTGATGTAGCCAATCAATTTGAGGGCCTAGCGAGTTGAAATACCAATCAAGGTAGGTAGGGAGATTTGGGGTTCCAAATTCAGTTGATTAGAGGGAGGAATTCCTTCAAGGGGAAAAGGTAGAGGATCCTGGGTATAAATTCAACTTCATCATCCAAAATGTCCTCTAAAATGGCCATGAAGAGTTTTTTCTCATTATATTTATGCCTAGGAAAATAATTCTCATCACAATTTTAGTAGATACATTTAAGTTAGTGCTCCACAATTTCATTGCAAGTTAACTTGTGGATCTTGAGGGATGGAGAGGAAGGAGAGGGATTGTTGGGATGAGGATGAGGAATAAAGGATGGTTTTTTAATTTGGGTATTCACCACCTTTTTGGATTCCCTTCTTTGAGAGGCTTCAAACCAAGTAGTAGAATGAGTTATTAAGACTTGGGCATATCTCTTCCTTCACACCACTGATAAATCATTTTATGAAGACGGTATTTAACATGCCTTTGATGCAGATGGTTTGTTTCTCAAAAGGGGAGATGGAATCTTCAACTATACTGTATTGTTTAATCTTTGTCAGGAACCCCAAATAATTAGTGTTTTTTTCAAAGTGTTCATAGATGTCTAAGACAAATTGTGTCCAAGATATATAACTTGGTGGGAGTTCTTATGCCATTGCCACTATTTCCATCATTCGGGATATAAATATAAGACACCCACATGAATTTTCATTAAGTCATCAATGATGCCATGCAAGGGGAAATAATTTTCCATCTGAGTGACCCATCCTATAGGGTCGAAGCCATCAAATTTGTTGAGATTCACTTTAGGGAGTCGATGCCACAATTGATTCATAGGGTCATGAACAAATGAGTGAGAGTGAGGCCCCATGGGATTGGATGATTTAGCTCCCTCCCATTGGGATTGTTGGTCCTAGAACTAATAACCCTTGAATTGATTTACATTTCCATGAGTTGGCACAACTAATTAGGGATTAATTCCAATTTGGTTAGCTTTGTATTGATAGAAGCAAAGTTTTGCTTGACAAAGGAGTCGGTGTGGTCTATTTTCTGTTGCAACACATTACACAAAATTTCAAAGGAGAAGACTTGTGTGTTTATTTCAATGTTTGTAGTATCCATAGAGATGGGGGTCCACAATAAAAAGGTTACTAGAGAGTGGTAGCAAGGATATAAAATGAATTAAATTCGAATTTTTATCATATTAAATCGAATTCGAATCCGAATCCGAATTTGAACTTGGTAACTATGATGGACACACAAAAATTGGCATAATATTTGAAAAGATAATCAAAGATTTATAACTTTTCCCCCTTTTACTATGCACATTAATGTATTTGTAATGCTTATGATAAAGGGCATCTTCGTTATGACTTGGATTTTAAGGGTTGCAAAATGGCATGTTTACTATTATTCGGTTCTTTTGGTATCCAAAACCAGTAATTGTTAAAAGAATGGAAAACCTCGTTAATAATTAGTGTTTTTTTGGAAACGTCAATGAACCATTTCTCATTTTTGGCACACAGTTTGAATTTAGATGTTATATATTAGAATATTTTTCATACAAGATGCTTCATATTCTCACTATGTGGCAAAAGTGTTTTTCCCCATTTTCTAGGAATAATAATGGAATATATCAATCTCACAACACCCTAGAAATGTCCCTTAGGCTAAGGAGTTGGGCATGATGAGCATTTTGCCTCTTGCATAAGTGATATATATTGGATCATCATATAAATTGACATCTATCTTGGTACTTTTTGGGTGGAAACAATTAGAGGAATAGACTTACAGGGTCATTTTAGTGGTAGGTCCTATTGTGGAAAATTGAGGTTTAGAACCTTCTCGAGCCATTTTGAGGTATTAAATGACATTTTTTTAAATGTGTTGAACCTACACAGAATAGATCTAGCTAGAATATACCACACACATTTGCAGAGAGAAATTGAGAAAGAAGAAGCAAGAGAGAAAGAATGGAAGAATTCTCATTAACCGTATTCCACACTCAAAAAGTGAATAATTTACAATAGGTATAGGATACATGAGTAACTAATGCACCATAGTGGTGGTATAGAGTGATCTGGACACAAACCAACAGTTATGGGAGTAAACTTCCACTTGATCTAGTCTCTCAGGAAGTTATGGGAGTGAACTGCCACCTAGCTGAGTTAACTAGTCTATCAGTCTTTAGTTAACTGACTGAAACATAGTGAAGTGAGGATAAGATCAAAGAATCATGAGTAATGCACTAGTCTAGTGATGATCCCAAGGACAATGCACATTAGTTGGTGATGATCCCAGTGGTGCATGGTGATAATCTCAATGTAGCATCTAGAATCCACTCAATTGATCAAACTGAAGTGAAAACTGAAGAGAATATTCTTCTAGAGGAATATTCTCCCTAAAATTTTGGAGACTGGATAACGACTAATAAACATAGGGAAAACCTTAGGAAAAATAAATCCTAGGTGTGTCTGAAGTACTCCAACACCCCCCTTGAACATGACTATGGTGAAAATAAAGAATGGGTCCCAACAACGAGGCCATGTTAGGTAACCAAATACAAAAGATACATTGAAATAAATGAGGAAAGAGGGAAAACCTAATGGGAACCCCCCCTCAAATTTCAATGCATAAAAAAAATTGAGAAGGAACAAAAAGAAGTTGTTAAGCAACCATGTCCTTAACTCCAAGAAGACCTCATAATTGTGCACGTTTGTGCTCGTTGAAGATTTTGTTAAATATGTAGATGTTTGCATGGATCTGATGAAGTACATGCACCATTGAGATGTCCACACATATCCACTTTATTTTCTTGTAATGAAGAAGATCCAAATAAAGTTTGGATGAAACTTTGAAAATTGTGCGGCCGTTTTCGGAAAAACGATGAAATTTTGTTGATTTTAAAATGATCATAGCTTCACTTCCCAGACTCTGTTTCGGACAATTGTTTTTTTGAAATTGGATATTTTTCTGAGAGGAATTCAAATATCCAATTTTTTCCTGAAAATTTTGCTCAGAAAATATCAGAATTGAGTCTGATGTGTGTGACTCCCTTTTTGTCCCCTGATATGCATGAATTGCACATGGAAAAGTATCTGCATGTGACCCATGAGACGCACGCCATATATCTTCCACATGATATTCGAAAACAAATTTGGTAGACATCATCTTCAATTAATGGAATACAAATTTGTGCAAATACTTTTGTAGAAGACTCTTCATAATAAGAGGCTTGATCTTTTGATAGCTTCTCTTCTGGTTCTATTTGTTCAACCAACTACATGAAATCTTCACAATATTATTTATTTCCAAATAGAACCTCCAATCTGGTCCATAATTCATTTTGAGTTGATTCTTTTGTGTCATCATATACTTGATGGATAATTTCAGGAGAAATAAACCAGAGGATACATCCTATGGCCATATTTTGTCTATTGAGAAAACTATTTTTCTCATCGGCGGAATATGGATCTACTTCCATTGCCATAGTTATTTGGTACAAGCCTCTGCATCTGAGCAAAAGCATAATTTTTGGCTTCCACTCCAAATAGTTATGAGGCGTGAGAAGTATTGTCAGTGAATAATCCATCTTTCTGTGTTCTTCAATCTTCAATACCTGCAAAAATTATTTGGTGTAGCTTTTGCTAAGTAGTCCATTGGCTCTGATACCATGCAAATGTGTTTAACCTACACAAAATAGATCTAGATAGAAAATACCACACACATTTGCAGAGAGAAATTGAGAAAGAAGAAGCAAGAGAGAAATAATAGAAGAATTCGCATTAACCATATTCCATACTCAAAGAGTGAATAATTTACAATAGATATAGGATACATGAGTAACTAATGCACCATAGTGGTGGTTTAGAGTGATCCAGACACACACCAATAGTTACAGGAGTAAACAACCACCTAGTCTAGTCTCTCAGACAGTTACAGGAGTGAACTGCCACCTAGTTGAGTTAACTAGTCTATCAGTCTTTAGTTAACTGACTGAAATAGAGTGAAGTGAGGATGAGAAAGGGAATCATGAGTAATGCGTTATTTTGGTGATCATCCCAAGGAAAATGCACATTAGCTGGTGATGATCCCAATGCTGCATGGTGATAATCTCAATGTAGCATATAGAATCCACTCAACTGATCAAACTGAAGTGAAAACTGAAGAGAATATTCTCCTAGAGGAATATTCTCCCTAAACTTTTGGAGACTGAATAATGACTAATAAACATAGGGAAAACCTTAGGAAAAATAAATCCTATGTGTGTGTGAAGTACTCCAACATATTTTTTGGATTACATCAGTCCAAACTTGTGCACACACCTTTGAAATTTATTTACATGTTGAGACCTTTCCAATGGTGCAAGAACCACCTCAAATGGATTTCATATGAAAAGGTTATGCCTCTTGCATGTTGACCTACTCTGTTGACCACCATGGTACGAGTGGATTCCATGTCAGCTCCCATTACTCAAATGTATGGGGCTCGACACATGTGGAATTTCAATAATATTTTATAAGTTCCAAACCTTATCACTTATCGAGGGTTGAGGAAGTCAAAACCCTGATCTTATATGGCTATCAGGCTATGTTAAATACTAGGCCGCTAGGAGGAGAAGGGGTTCCATTCTTCAAAATTGTACTTGTTCCATAGTTGAGTAGATGATCCAAATTTTAGGGGGTATATGGTCTAAATTCAGATGCAAAAGTCATGAAGCTATAACACTAATAAATTTCCCATGTGGTCAAGGAGATACCCACCTCCTCATTATTTAATTGGGCTAACAGGTTGCCCATATGGGTCAAAGACAGTCCCACCTCTCCATTATTATATTGGGTTTTATTATCCACCACTTAGTTAGTTGGGTAGTTAGATCTATTATTATAATAATAGAGACTCATTTAATGATCTCTTTCCATTACTGTATTGGGTTTTATTTTCCACTACTTAGTTAGTTGGGTGGTTAGATCTATTATAATGATAGAGACTCATTTAATGAGCTCTTTTTGACTTTGTCCAATGGACCATTTTGTAATGCTATATAAAGGCCTAACAAGCCTTCTCATAATATCAAGTTACTCATTTTGGCTTCTTTCATATTTTATATTGTTCATTGTGAGATTAATTAGCTTTGAGTGATTTACTAGTAATTAGTTTTAGAGGTGAGGCTCGTCTTTGAGTATCACCTCCTAAGTACTTCATTTAAATGTTTTTGTCTATGCTTCTTTTTATGCAATATTGGCATGTCTAAGTTCCTCCTCTCTCGACATTCAAGCCATCCACATCTCAGCCCCCAAGATCTGAATCAGTGGTATCAAATCGAGGTCTCTCTCCATTGCAACAAGGGTTTGAAGCATGTCATGGGTTCAAACATTTTCAACAATCACCAACCTCTTTTTGGTACTATCAGAATCCATTTTTCGGGCAATACACTGTAAGCATCACAGTTGGTCCACATGCACTACATGGTTTTTTTTTTACCCTCGGAACTTCATTCACCATTACAAGGAGAACCATACATGGATTCACTACATCCATACATGGATTCACTACATCTATACATGGATCCACTACATCCATTGGTATGCAAAATTTTCACCAAATTTTCAAGGTGTCCATGCTACCCACGGAGGTTCCACAACCTCTAAAACAACCCATGTTTCTCTACAAACCCTTGGCATCCTTTGTGGCTCTCTACACTCAAACAAATTCAAAGAGGTGTTGCGACCTCTACACAAAATTTCAAAGGCTCTACAATATCTCATAGGAAAGATATCGTTAATATATCAAAATGATATTTCATAGAATCTCATTCAGATTCCTAGTTTGAGAGATATCATCGATTGAATCTCAACATGTATTTAACTCAAGGAGGCCGCACATACCACCATATTCAATGGTATTTTTCTCCCTTCTCAGGAAACTACAGAAAGATTTCCACATATGGTTATTTCGTGGAATTTCATTTCGTTGTTTGGTTTATGAGATATCCTTGTTTGAAGCAGCACATGTTTGTAACCAGCGTGTCCATGCACCCTTCAACTTCGGCCTAGTTTTTTCTCACTCGACAGGACACCTTAGAGAACTTATGTTATATCAATGGAAATTTCTCTATGTCAGCTCAAATGGGTATTTTACAGAATTTCATTTCGTATCCTGGTTTGAGAGATATCATTGATTGAAGATCTACATGTCTTTCTTCCAAGATGACTGCACATCACTGACACTTTAGAAAGATTTTTCTCACTCCATGGACTACCTCATAACAATTTCCATATACTAATGGAAACATCTCGTCGGTAGCTCAAATTGGTCTTTGATGGAATTGGATTTCATCGCTTGTAGTAGAAGTTATGAATAAATTTGTAGAAGGAGATTCAAAGCCTCCAAAGTCATGATTTTTCCATTTTATTAATGGTAACGGTTATGGGTCAACCACACAAAACCCTTCCCTTCATTGGGAATTAGAACATTGTACTCATGGCTCTCTTTGTATCATGGGTGAAATGATGGGGGACCATCATTTTCTAAAGGGGGGAAAATGATACAAATTTTAGGGGGTATATGGTCTAAATTTGGATGCGAAAGTCATAAAGATATAAAGCTAATAGATTTCCCATGTGGATCAAGGAGATACCCACCTCCTCATTATTTAATTGGGCTAACAGGTTGCCCATATGGGTCAAAGAGAGTCTCAATTCTCCATTATTGTATTGGGTTTTATTTTCCACTACTTAGTTACTTGTGTAGTTAGATCTATTATAATAATAGAGACTCATTTAATGAGCTCTTTTTTACTTTGTCCAATGGATCATTTTGTAATGCTATATAAAGGCCTAGAAAGCCTTCTCATAATATCATGTTACTCATTTTGGATTCTCTTATATTTTCTATTGTTCATTGTAAGATTAATTAGCTTTGAGTGATTTACTAGTAATTAGTTTTGGAGGTGAGACTCATATCTGAGCCTCACCTCCTGAATACTTCATTTACATGTTTTTTTCCATGCAAGATTGACATGTCTAAGCTCCTCCTCTCTCATCATTCAAGCCATCCAAATTTTAGCCCCCGAGATCCAGATCAACAAAGCATCTAGGAGTGGTATTTTGAGAGCATAACAGAGGAGGAAAATATTATGTAGTAGCCATATAGGCCACAGTGTCAAATACAAATCCAAAGTGAGTGCCTCTTTCTTTGTATCTGTATTTCCATTTATGAAGAAAAGAGAGTAGAGCATAGGCCTCACCTTCTATCTAGTATTTATCTCGTATTGGGTTTCCTGGGATATATCTTGTGTTCAGTTTTATTTGGATAGTATAATATTTGTTGTGATGAACTGTTCCAGTGGAATATCCACAATAGCTTACTGATCAATAAGTGAGATGGATGGCCCATAAGGAGTGAAACAAGTATCTAGGGGATGTAAACCTTGGGTATCTTATGAAACAGACTTGCATTACCAATTAACCCATACCAATTATCTTGTACAATGGAATACATTTATTTGTCATAGGTGGGGTACTTAAGGACAACATGTGATAGTGTGTCACTATTGTTATAACCCTAAATTTCTCTACACATGCATACCTAGCATTTGGTCTTCTTACTTGCATTTTTTTGCCAAGCCCTCACTGAGTTGCTCTTCTAAAAAACCCCATTTTTTGAAGATGTACGTGATCTGCACCAATACTACCCATGTACATACGCTTGTTGCACCACTACATCCCGCATACGTACACATGATGCACCACTACAACCCGCGTATACTTGCAAAAGTTGCAAAAAATAAAAAGTTGCAAGGAATTCGTTGAGATTGCTGGCTATTGGGTAGTTTCCCAACTAATCCACCGCCTCTAGCCCGTCACCCAACTGAATAACCATCCTCTTGTCATATTAAAGGAGGTGTTGGGGTCTCATTCCACATCTAGACATAAGAACAATGAAACTCTGTCTATTTCACATCCCCTCCTTGCCCCAAGTAATTGCAACCCCTTTTGTGAGAATTGCCCCAGAGTTCCCCATTTTTCCTTCCTTCCTCCATCATAAACCCATTGTACTTCCCAAGAAGAAGGTTGAGAGGAGAACCCATATAGAGGTGCACTTGGAGCTTGGTGAAGAGGATCCTGGACCAGGTTCGTGGAGCAGTAGCCGGATTTGGTTGTAAGTGATCATTGTATTATCAATAAAAGAAGTACATTTCCTGTCTCAAATCATGATGTGTCGAATGTTTCCATTTTCATTTATGTTTTTATTCTAACATCTAACCCTTATTTGTATATGAAATGCATGCTTGTAGCTTTATGTTTTTCTGCCTTTGAATGCAGGTCTACCTTGGGAGGAGGTGTGCATTCAAAAAATCTATCGAGTGTGATAAGATCATCACCAGGTGTGGAGTAGAGGTACAGTTACCCAATCCTTCTCATTTTTCTTTTCTTGTATGAGTCTAGG
>JASDQU010245524.1:4159-14954 GCA_032191745.1 Picea mariana | reverse complement strand
TTGTCCTTTACTTCCATGCAAGAAAAGTCAAGAGACGTGATAATTTATGGGAGCATAAATCATGATTAGTTTCCTTGGCATAAATAAAATTGTATGTGCAAGTTGTGTAGCCTTAAGTAAAGTAAGTATATGCATACACTTTTAGATAGATGCTTACATTTTTACATTTTTGTGCTACTAGATAGATTCCTTTGGATTTATTGTGATTTGTTTAAGAAGTTCTTGTTGAATTAAATTTGTAATTTGTGTAAGTATTGTATGAAATTATTCAATGATTAATGATAATGAAATTGTTTCTTGAATTGTAAAGTTTTCTTTATATTTATCGTAATGTATATTTATAACCTTTTTTTTCTCACTCAATAATGATTAGATCAAGAGGGTATTTACATATAGTATCAAAGCAGGGTTCTACTTGGTGACACTATGTAACGACCCCCATCGTTACGACAACATGTGATGCATAACCAGTGCAATATGTAAACTTTTTTTTTCTATGCAGGAAGTAACAACGATAATAGTCAATCAACGCAACTCGATGATGAACACAACGCATGCAAAGTATGCAACAAAGAACATAACAAACTATCATACTAGCACATCATGCAATGGGAAGTAACATACGACATTCAATTAGAGGAAAAATAAAAAAAAATACCTGCTCGTCCTACACTACAATGGTTAGGACCTCCAGGACACATAAGCAATGCTTAAGCCCAAGTTTCCATCGATTTTTACCATTTAAGGTCTCAAGGCTGGCGACTGTTCGGAGGAACAAGGAGGTGTCTACATCCCACCTGACACAACAAGTCCAGATGAATAAGCTAAAGGACAACAAGGATCATTCAGGTGCAACCAACATAAAAATGACACATGTACTATGAACATCCATGATCGATTAAGACTTCATTCCATAAATCGTAACATCAATTAACCATGGGAGAGGGTAATCAATATTGTTGACAATCACACATCAACTTTAATTAAAATCTCATTAGCAATCTAGTTCAAAACAAGTCCAACATCATCAATATTATTGGTGGAATGAAACAAAAATTAATCAATCATTTCATCTACAAGGTACAATAAATCTAAATACACATCCAGTCAAAATCATAAAAAATCATGGCGCATCATAAGTTATAGTTAAATTCATAGCGCAAGGGTTATAATCCGGTGTCAACCACACATTAACGTTTCCAACAACGCGCTAGTGATCGAGTCACTTTAGTCATAAATATCATTATTCATGGTGCGCAATAAGGATCTACTATGACACACAACCATCTAGCTAATGCCATAGCCACCTGTGAAGCATTTTATATAAAGGTCAACTAAAATAAACCCTTAACAATACATGCCTACCTTTTAGAAATAAGCCATGTTTCCCTGCTTCTTTTGCAAGACAATCCCTTAAACATTCAAAAGAATAAGGAAACTATAATTAATAATTGCAATTATCATAAAAGGGTTCCAATGCCAACCTTCATAATTTAAATATGTCCTTATTTATTTTCCTTCTGTAAAGGCAATCAAAACAAAAAAAACAATGATCCCAAATAACTAATAAAACTAAAGAAAAAATAGAAATCTAACTAAATCCATAACAATAATTAAATAAGGCCCCAATCATAATTAAATCACTAAAAACTACTTCCTTAAATAGTTAACTAATAAAACTGTTACTCAGAAACAATCGATATAAATTATAATTTCACAATAAAACTAGGTACGATGGATTCTTTAATTATAGCTGTAATCACCACATCCCGCATTAAAACAATAAAACTGTGGTTTACACATCCTCTCACCGTTCATCAACATTCATTTCTTTCAATACATCACTACCTATCTCAATTGAACTAATAAACTAGGGAAAATGGTTACTAAAGTAAGGGACAATCACCAATATTTAATTAAACAATAGATTATTGAAGAAAAACCTTCGTGCTATTAGAGCTTAAATCATGAAATCGTTGTGATGACAGCTTCATAACTTACTTGAGCCTTGTTTATTTTATCTGAATAGGCGCCAATAAAAAAAACAAATAAAATAATTAAAAATTCCACAGAGTTATCTATCAACGGGACAAGTAGCTTAACCAACGATTTTTCTGGAAGGAGGCTCATCTGAAATAGATTTTTACTAAAATTTCATCTCGAAACAACTCAAGATGATTCTCAATTTAGAGTAGCAACAAGGTAAGAAAAAGGTGGTCTGTAAAACAAGAACAAGTTGAAATTAAAAAGAAAGGGAGAATTTGTGCACCAGCAATGTCGAGTTAAGGGTTTTTCCAACACAGGGGCTAACCCATGAACTGCACAGAGAATAAGGGAAAATCACATGGAATATGACCAGCGTAAAATTTCTTGTTTTGTTTAGGCAAACGGTGAGCTTATGTAAACGTTTTTCTAGGCACGAAAAGAGGGGACAATGCCCTAGGTCTACAATGCAGAGCAAAAGGTCTCTATAAATTGCAGAGATTTTTGCATTAACTAGAGGAGGGAGGATGCGATTCTCTTGGGTGAATTTTAAAGGACAACGGAGGAGAGAAAACGTGGAAGTTATTTATTAACCTTTTTGTGGGAAGATTACGATTTATGGGAGAAACTAAAAGGAAACAGAGCAAGGAAATAGATAAATAAGTAGTCTAAAATCGTGTGGCTGTCCTCCCCCCCAAAAACGCAGGGAAAAACAACACCCAAAAAAAAAACCTAGAGATGTCATTTACATTCAGAGTTTGGGTTCGCCATTGGAAATCAAATCAATAAGTACAGTGAGCATAAGGCTGGGATAACTATGAAATATCTAAGAATAAAACGTTGGGTTGTTCAAGATAAATTCGTTGGAAAAAAAATGAAATCTATGGATGTACTGAATAAAACATAAAATTTAACACAATAAATGTACCTTAACCGAAATCACAGGAACAAAATGTAACTACCTTTCAACCAAATTACACATGCGTATAGTCCCCGAGGTGTAGGACAGTCGGTGACGGAGTGTGTTGTTAAGCCACTCCGTGTTGAAAAGTCACCGTTTCGAAACCTACGGGGACAAAAAATCCAACCATGTTAAGGGTTAGTGTGGCTCAGGCTGGGTGCAATCCCCAGGTGATTTTGATGGCTTAGATGCCCCTAAGTCGCGGTTTCTCAAGCCAAAGGTTAATCCCGATTCCAAGAAGGTATGGACCAATTAACAAACAAAAAAAATTACACATGCGTATATTCGCGAGGACAGAAAATTAACTAAATTTTTAACATAGTGACGCATGTGTGCTTTCCACATTAGAGATATGAATATACATGGAATTTAACTACCATTCAATAAAAATATACACATGCATACCATATCCAATTGCGAATCCTCCGAAGTCATTGTCCCGTGTGTGCTTTGTCTAGCTCTCGCTTTCCAACCAATGTGACCTCACCGGTACCTCCCAACCAATGCTAGGGGTACTCTTCTTCCCCCTAAGCCCCCCAAGATGCAAAGGGGCCACGTACACAATACCAGAGAATGATAGCACCCATCTCTCCTCGCAAGTTCGAGCTACCACCCGTTACCGAGCTGGGTATCCGAACTCCTACAAGAGAAAATTCAGTCAATATAAAATTTCAGTAGAGTAACGTTACACAAGCCAGATGTGATCCATACTCCTCCTCCACCATTCTTTTTATAGAGTTTCTTAGTCATTATATTCCCAAATGCTCATTAGATTATTTTTTCATTTATTTAATTAGGAAAAAACGCCCTTGTACACATGTCACCCGATCCCCTAGTTGCACTAGAAAATAAATTTATTAATTAATTAAATTTTCCTATTTCTCTCACCCACCTAAAAGCGTTCCTAAAAATTCTCCTTGTTGTCCCATTATTCCCTTACAATTCTTAAATGACTTACGCCTTACTTAATTCCTAGTTGAGTTCATAAATAGAAAGTTTCAACTGCTAGATTCCTTACTAAGTTACACATTCCCCTTTTTCCTTAAGTTTCCCCTTTCCTTTAAGTTTCCCCTTTCCTTTAAGTTTCCCTTTTTTTTTAAGTTCCCCCCTTTTCCTCTTTAACTAGAAATCAGATTTAGCAAGTGTAGAAAAGCAACCATTTACCCCTTTAATAAATTTAATCCTCCATTATAATTTTTACTTTAATAACTAAAGTTTGAATTTCTTTACCCCCTTCTTGTTATATGTCTAATTATTTTTTTTTTTTTTAAGAGGTTCTACTTAGACCTAGGTTTTAAGTTCACTAGGATTGGCGACAATTATTAAGGGAAATTTTGTTATTAAACTTTACTGATCACATCATTCTTTTTAAGGTTGACCAGGTCCTAAGGAGGCATAGTTTTATAGGCACTAGGTTTATTAACTTACGGGTTAAAATCGCGACGTGCCCTTCAGGACGCACTATGTGCTCCAAGGGTGTCACTCGCCTCTTTCCATTTTATTTTCGCAACATAATCTTCAATACGTACTATGTGCTCCAAGGGTGCCACTCGCCTCTTGACTGTATTTGGTAGAAGACAAACCCCTGGAGTCAATACTTCGTCAAGTGATCTTGTGGGAGACTAAGGGCCTATAAGTAATAAGGACCCTCCCTTATTGTGCACCCCTTATAATCATCGTAAGAGGCTGTCACAGTCTTCCCTCACAACATCACGGGTCTCTCAAACTAGGTAATCGTTAAAATACAGTTCAAGCCATGACAGGAGTGCTAGTAGGTTATGGCAGGGATGCTGCCACACCTCTCTCTCAATGTCTCTGGTTGTCGTACGTGACCCCTTTACTCCAAATGTGAGTCTGGTCGTAAAGCTATCGTCATCCTACATCCATAAACTAATCATGTCAGCAATAAAAATCAACAGCATAAAATCTAATAATATGTACATATGTCACATCAACACCATTCAAACCCTAACAATCCACTCCCTGACTCGATTTGGAGTCCCAGGGGCTTCCTCGATGGCTCAGCATCCTCAACATATAGAGTCTTGCACACTCAGGAGAACCCAGTCAATAGCACATGTCGATGTAAACACAACAAAAATAATATATCATCAAATCCGCAATGTCTCATAATCATAATCAAACAACCAAGAGTGTAATGACCTAGATCACTTACATGAAAGTGTCCTCAAAGAATAAGTCTACTCAGTGCACACAAGAGCGGAATGTTACATACACCACCTCTTGTTTTAAACTTTGTCCCGAAGTTTCACAGTATGTAAGTGCCGAAATAAAGTGTATCACAGTATCATATGTCTAGCTATC
This sequence comes from Picea mariana, assembly GCA_032191745.1. Taxonomy (NCBI): domain Eukaryota; kingdom Viridiplantae; phylum Streptophyta; class Pinopsida; order Pinales; family Pinaceae; genus Picea; species Picea mariana. The sequence continues at coordinate 9,685 of JASDQU010245524.1, read as the reverse complement.
AAACAAAAATGGGAACTACTAACGCATATCATATGCATCCCCCCAGGTCGTCGAGTGTGGACTATAGTTGTCCCACTGGACCTTGACCTGATCTATTGTTCGATGTTGTAGCTATCGAATGTGATGGTCCAGGATGTGGATTGTCTTTGTCTTGAGCGCACCCTCATTTGATACCTGCAAGGAACTCATGTCAATAACATGTGTAAGATCACTAACATAATGTCTCAAAATAGATACGTGAAAAACATCATGCATACACCTCAAAGAATCAGGCAAAGCTAGTCGATAGGCCACGGACCCCTTCTTTTCCACAATCTTGAAGGGTCCCACGAACCTGAGAGAGAGTTTAGCACCCTTTCCAAACTTGATTGAACTCTTGTCTGGTTTCACCCGCAAGAATATTCGATTGCCAACTTCATAACTACAGCTGACACGATGCGCATCGACATAACTCTTATGTCGATCATGTGCTTTCTTGATCCTTTGTCTTATTGTTTTCATTTGATCTTCCATTTCTTAGATTTCTTCTGGTCCCACCGGGACCCTATCCTCAAGCCAATCACAACTCAAAGGCATACGACATGGTCACCCGTAAAGAAACTCTAAAGGCTCCATATTAATGGTGCTTTGATAATTTTTGTTGTATGCAATCTCTACTAGTGGCAAGAACTCTTCATAATGCTTTTGTTGGTCCATAACATACATATGAAACATATCCTCCAAGATTTGGTTTTTTCTTTCGATATGCCTATCTCTCTCCCGATGATATGTGATACTAAAGTTAAGTTTGGTTCTCAAGGCCTCTTGGAAACTAGTCCAAAAACATCATGTAAACATCGATCCTCTATCAGATATAATCCTCTTAGGCATGTCATGCACCCTCACAATATCACTAATGAAAACTCTAGCTATGTCAAATGTTTGATATGTTATATGCACAGGAATAAAATGAGCACTCTTCATCAGAGTGTCGACTACCACAAAAATCGAGTCGTGTCTCCTTGCCATCAGTGGAAATCCAATAATGAAATCCATCAAAATGACCTCCCATTTTGATTATGGAATAGTGTGTGATTGTAGTAATCATGCCATATATCTATGTTCAACCTTCACCTTCTGACATTCTAGATATCTTGCCACTTAGTTGACTATGTCTTCCTTCATTCCTTTCCAGAAGAATAAGGGTTTAAGGTATGCCCTAATCTTTGTGACTCCAGGATGAGTCATGTATACTTCTTTATGAGCCGTGTTTACGATCAAACTCCTCAACTATTCGTTGGGCAGTACGTAAACTCAATTTTTAAATCTCAATAATCTGTCGTTGTCCAACATAAATCTTTCAAATTTTGGTACAATCATTGTGTTTTGTCTGATAAAATCCTTGACCTCTTTGTACCAGTCATCGTCATGCTGTAAAGTTATAATCTTTTCACATTGATTCAGCTAAAGGGGCATCACAGAAAATGTGTGTGCTCTCTGACTCAATGCATCAACCACTCTGTTCATTGTTCCCTTTCTGTAAGTAATCTCGAAATTGTACTCGCTAAGAAATTTCGACCAACGTCCTTGTCACGCGTTCAAGTCACTTTGCGTAAAGATGTGTTGTACACTACAGTGGTTCATTTTTAGTTCGAATTTTAGTCCAATAAGGTAGTGGATCCAAAGTCTCAAGGAATAAAGAATGGCTAATAACTCCAAATTGTGTGTCGCATCTCATGCCTTCTCAACTTTCTAGAGATGTAAGCGATCACTCGACTGTCTTGCATCAAGACTCCGCCTAAGCCTTCCTTGGATGTGTCAGTGCATACTAAGAAATATTTGTCCATATCTGGGACCTTTAGTATCAGTTTTTTCTTCAATAACTCCTTGATCCTCTAAAATGCCTCCGCGCATTTCTTGATCCAAACAAAATTCTTGTTCTTCTTCTGCAATTCCGTAATCGTATTTTCTATCTTTGAAAAAACCTCGATGAACCATCGATAGTATCCTGCTAAACCCATGAAGCTACACAGTTCAGGGACATTCGTCGACATAGTCCATTCCATAATAGCCTCGAACTTTCCTAGATCCACAACGATACCTTTGTTGGAGATGGCATGCCCTAAGTAGTGAATATTTGATTGATAAAATGAGAATTTAGACAATTTCCCATACAATTTGTTCTCTCGTAGACATTGTAGTACCATGCAAAAGTGCTCATTATGCTTCTCCATCATCTAGGAGTAAATCAAAATATCGTCAATGAATACTTGGACGAACTTGTCCAAGAATTCATGGAACACCCTATTCATCAAACTCATAAATACCCCCGGGGAGTTCATCAGTCCAAACTGTAAAAAAGTAAACTCGTAATGTCCAAACCTCATATTAAAGGCGGTCTTAGGGATTTCATCTTCTTTGATCTATAACTGGTGATATCCTGATCTCAAGTCGATCTTTGAAAACATCGTCACACACTTCATCTGATCAAATAGATCATCAATCCTTGGAAATTGATATTGATTCTTTATCGTTTCGTTGTTCAATTGACGATAGTCAATGTAGAGTCTCCAGGACCCATCCTTCTTTCATATGAAGATAAAAGGTGCACCCCACAGTGACACACTTGGACATATAAGTCCTAGGTCCAACAACTCCTTCAAGTGGCATTTTCAAGTCATGTAACTCCGGGGTCGACATCCGATAAGGCGTTATTTCTATCAGTTTAGTTCTCCATTTTTGGTCGATGGTAAATTCCAATTCCCTCTCTGGTGACATCCCAGGTAACTCTTCAGGGAAGACGTCCGCAAACTCTTGCACCACCGAAAGGTTTTCTAGACCTTCCACTACTCTCTTTTCGTTTAACAAAAGGATCGCATAAATATTGCATCCCTTGTGCATTCTCTTCTATAGCTACAAGGAAGAGATGAATCTCAAGAATACTCCTTGGTTCTAACCTACAATCATGCATCTCTTTCCCTCATCATCGACCAAGATCAACCGTTTCGTTTTACAGTTGAGTATCACCTCATGCGATTCCAACCATTCCATACTGATCACGACATCATAAGGCCCTAAGATCATGACGTATAGGTTCTCCCTTGTGACAAACTCTCCCAGGTTAAGGCTATAACCCATCACCTTCCCTCCAACCTTATTTTTGGATCCTAAAGCCATTTCTACAAAGCTAAACTCATCCTATTCGACTGCCTTTACCTTAATTCTTTTTATTACTGCAGCAGAAATAAAACTCTCTATAGAACCTGGATCTATCAAAATACTAAGGGTCTGGTCAGCGATGGTACCTGACATCTCGATCACGGTCGACCGGTGCTCTCCCTGGTGGTTATTCACCACCACATGAATCTGATGGGCCTTGCCCAAATCTCCCACGGTAGTGGGTCCGGGTGATCTAGATACTCTGGTACTCTCAATTGGGCAGTCACGCTGGTAATGTGTCACTCTACATGTCGAACACCCTTTCTTCGGTCCAATACTCCTAGTACTTGAAGTAGAAGCTAATGGCCCATCAACCTCGAACCCTGGTCTGTTTTGTTGAATAGGCCTAAATTGTTGCTGATGCGATTGATGTTGTTGTTGGTGGTTTGGTCCTCAGTAGGGAGTCTGTCATCGAGGCGTTGATCTTTGTGGTGTACTGAAAGTGGATCCTCTCTGAAAGTCACGATATCCTGGTGAATGTCTAGCTAGTGTTTGATTTTTCTACGCATCGGAGGATGCATGTCCCACTGGTCTCGCTGGAGTCTTTCTTTGACCCCCGTTGATAAGTTCCTCCTCTGTTATGAGGGCCTTCTGAACAAGATCATGCAAGGTTTGAGGCATTAGAATCCTAACCTTTTCATGAATGCTGACATTAAGGCCAAACAAGAACTTGTTGACCTTAATTTTCTTGGTATTCAAGTGGGGAGCCTACCGAAGAAGCTCCATGAAACAGAACTTATACTCGGTCACCATATGACCACCCTGTCGCAAGGCGTTGAACTCATTGAGTTGACGCTCAATGAATTGCTCAGATAAATACCTCTCCCGGAATCGTTCCTCGAACAACCCCCATGACACGTCTTCGACTGCCATGCTCAATTATGTTAGGAACATCTTCCACCATAGAAGAGTGCTCCCCTTTAGTTGAAATACCTCCATGCAGGCCGTCATGTTGGAGGTATAATTGGGAAGCACAAAGCACATCGCCATATTATCCAACCATGCCTTGGCGGCTGCATCGTCCAGGGCACCAAATAACTTGGGAAATTTGACCTTCTTGAGTTCACGATGAATGATACCAGTACCAATTGGAGTGCGCAGTGGACCCTCTGGGGGTGTCGGCACCCTGGCCTCATATCTATCCAAAAGGTTGATTAGTTTCTCAGAAATTCACTAAAAGGAACTCATCAACCCAAGCACATCACCCACAACTATATGTTCCTGCCTGAAAACTTGTTCGTCTCCTTGAAGGTTAGACCCCTCGGGTGTATATGCTACTAGGGGCATTGCGTCTACTCCCCTAGAACCCTGTCATCTACCTCCGCGTCATCCTCTAACCATGATTACCTGCATGAATACAAGTCAATTTAATTAGAAACATTATAATCAAATATACAAGCAATGGAAGTCATACTGATCCAAAGTCACAGGTTGAACCGTCTTTCATACCATATGTAACGACCCCTGTCATTACGACAACATGCGACGCATAACTAGTGCAATATGTAAGAATTTTTTTTTCTATGCAGGAAGTAACAATGAAAACAGTCATTCAATGCAACTCGATGACGAACAAAATGCATGGAAATTATGCAACAAATAACATAACGAACTAGCATACTAGCACATCATGGAGAAGGAAGTAACATAAGACATTCAATCAGACGAAAAATAAAAACAACTACCCTATCCTCCTACCCTGCAATGGTTAATACCTCCAGTACACATAAGCAACGTTGAAGCCCATGTTAATACCTCCAGTGTCTAAATCCCACTCGACACAACAATTCCAGACAACTAAGATAAAGGACAAAAAGGATCATTCAGGCGCAACCAACATAAAAATGACACATGTACTATGAACATCCACAATCGACTAAGACTTCATCCCATCAATCCTAACATCAATTAACCATGGGCGAGGGTAATCGATACTACTGACAATCAAACATCAACTTTAACTAACAACTTATTAACAATCTAGTTCAAAACCATTCTAACATCATCAATATTATTGGCACAATAAAACACAAATTAATCAATCATTTCATCTACAAGAAGCAAGAAATCTAAAGACACAACCAGTCACAATTAGAAAAAATCATGGCACATAATAAGTTAAAGTTAAATTCATAGCGCAAGGGTTCTAATACAGTGTGGCACAACCCACCCCACTCCTCAGAGAACGATCGTGAACATCAGGACCTTCTCTGTCTTTGGCCTGAAGAGTTGAAATGCCCCTCAACTCCCTTTGATGAAAGTTCTTTACCCACAGCAACTCTTCACTGATCTCCCTTGCCAAATCAGGAAATCGGACTTCGCGATTTC
>JASDQU010245523.1:4722-15059 GCA_032191745.1 Picea mariana | reverse complement strand
TAATCCAATAACAATAATAATAATAATGACATGATTAATCCGCAATGGGGATTTAATCCAATAATAAAATAATAATAAGAATGCTCTTCGCAGTTACATTATTTCAACAGTTCTGGTATGGTTATATGATTGATTTGATGGATACTTTTTTCTTATGGTATGGTGAATGCTTAAGGAATTCTTGGTGTGGTTGTTGTGATATGGTTATGTTGGTTGATTGATTGAGTGAGCATCACTTTTATGTTTCAGTACTGATATGGTTTCCATAGTATACTAGTTACTTATACATGATCAAATAACATTCATATTGTAAGGTTGAGGAGAATGATTAAGTTGTTGGACATCATAGATGTGTTGTGATTGGTTATGGTATAGAGTGGATAGTGAAAGGTAGAAGTGGATGTGACATAAGTTGCAGAAGATATGAGTTTTCAAGGAGAGAGAAAACCCTAGTTCTTAAGGAGGCATACAGAAGTTGTTGTGAGCCAGACCACATACATACACGGGCTACCCTATTGGTAGGGTGCGTACATACATGTGATGCACTACTGACAGGTAGTGTACCTATTGAAAAATTGATATCTATTGAGGATTGAATCCTCTTCTCAGTTGGTGTCGAGTTATGTAAGTTGAGTCTTGCATTGCAGAGTTGGTGCCCTTGTGGAGTTTTTACTCTATTCAATTGTTGCTGATAAAACCCCAAGGATTGTAGTCCATAATAAAAAGAAAATTGTACATACATCTTGTGTTGTTTGTGTTCCTTGTGGTGATGGATTATTGATGATCTATGTTGCTGATATATGTTTACATACAACTGGTTATGAATTGACAGTAATAAGTGATGATTAAATTGTGATTGCTAACTAAGGAGTTTTTGTGAAAGGAAGTGAAAAATATCCTTACACTGATTCACCCCCGCTCTCAGTGATCGGTGTGTCCAAAAATTGGTATCAGAGTAGGCCTTCACTATAAGCCTTAACAAGCTTGGAGGAGATCCATGGACACACAAATGGATGATGAAGTTCCAATCCTTGATGAGAAAAATTATTCATCATGGAGAATATAAATGAAAGAGTATCTAAAAGAAAAAGGAGCAGGTGTTTGGAAAGAAACTATTGGTGGATCAATTCCCTTGAATAATAAGTCAAAGTTTGCAGCTCAAAAGGAAGAAAATAAGAATGTTGCATTGGCTCTCAAGACCATCTTCAATGGACTCTCAATTTCTATCAAACAAATCATGGGACAATGCATTTTCGCCAAGGATCTATGGCTAAATCTAGAGAAGACATATGTTTACATTGTTTCCATCAATGATTGGTGTTTACATTAATCATTTTTTATATATGATTGATGTTCAGAGGAATATCAAGGCATCCAAGTAGGGGGAGCAGCCCCAAGGAGAGAAATACCCTTTGCCATTGATGTCAAAGGGGGAGAGATAGTCACAGTGATGTGATTGAGATGACAATTGATGAAGAGAAATGCCATGTCTAAATGTTTCCATCAATGATTGGTGTTGACATTAATGTTGGTATATCCATCAATGCCAAAGGGGGAGATTGTTGGATCATGTCATCATTGATGTCAAAGGAACAATGTCTTGTCATAGTATATTGATGTAGTATGAATTGTTATTATTGTCAATGGATTGATTTCAAATGACGTCATGCATAGATGAAGATGGATCAATGAGTTATCATTGATATATGATGCATAGATGTATTGATGCATCATATATCAATGACAACTCATTGATCCATCTTCATCTATGCATGACATCATTTGACATCAATCCTTTGAAAAAAATGACAATACATACTACATCAATATACTATGACAAGACATTGTTCCTTTGAAATCAATCCTTTGACATCAATGACAACATGATCCAACAATATCCCCCTTTGGCATTGATGGMAATTCCAACATTGATGTCAACACCAATCATTTATGGCAACAATGATTGGTGTTTCCATCAATCATTGTTGATATATGTTTACATACAAMTACTTATGAATTGGCAGTAATAAGTGATGAGTAAATTGTGATTGCTAACTAAGGAKATTTTGTGAAAGGAAGTGAAAAAGATCCCTACACTAATTCACCCCCCCTCTCAGTGTGATCGGTGTGTCCAACATAAGTAACATTGCAGGGCACATTAGTTKTGGTAGGTATGTTAAGGCTTGGAGGGTTATGAAGGTCGTAGGTTCGACCCCCTTCGACTCCATAATTTTTACATGAACTATACCAATATTTTCCAATGGGAGGTCGCCACATGGTGGCCTATCATTGGCTCGTACATGCCACATGTCGGTGTATGACTAGTTGGAGGTACGACTGCTCAGTCAACTACTAATGAACCTTGCCACATCACCTGCTAATAACCATTTTCCATGTCACCTACTGTATGGATATGTTCCATGTGTCACCCTTACAGTGGTGACACATGTCACCTCTTTTTTATCCCTTTGACCTTTGACTTTTCTTGTTTGACCCAAAATTTGACCACTTATAATGTTTTCATACAAACTCTGTTTGACTTTCCATTTGTGCCATTGGAAAAATGACAATGAGCTCTACACAATGATGTCATTTTCAAGATGATTTGAGATGGTCAAATTTTGAGCATTTATGGATCCCCTGGGACCTCTGTGAGCATTCTAGATCCTCATGGACCTCTATGAGCATTCCTTAGATCCTCCTAAATCACACTCTCCCACTAAAGACATTTTGTACCTCCAAAAGTATAGATACTCAACAACTTAGTGATGATAACTCTAACTCGCTCTTCCATCTTACTGAAATGTTCATATCCAATAGCTTAGTGATGAAGCTTCTTCACTCTTCCATCTTGTCGATTCTTTTGGAAATAAGTCTTCATATTGGGTGATTGATGTTAGGTACTAAATCAATGTACTTATGTATTCTTCTATGGAGTATAGCTCTGACTTCAGCCTCTAGCACTATAGCTAATATGATATATAGCTTCAGTTCTAGCTCATAGATTCCCTGACAACAAAAATCATGTTCACTGAATCTCTACAATACATGTATCATGTATTTCAACACCCATTCCCATCTCCTTCTGTGGAAGATAGTCTATATTGGCCAATATGAAACCAATTCGAATGTTGATCTATGCCTTTTCCCATTTGGACTCTTTTTTCTTATATTGTTGATGTATCTGTAGAAGTCCCCGAATGAATACTCTGTCCATTGTCGCTCCTGCCTTGAAAACAATATTGCTTGTACTGTTATCATTTGTACTTGATTTTTTATGTTCAAGGTATACACCCATACAAACATGGCATATTATTTAAATATGCTTATAGCATGCACCTTTATGTGTCTCTTAAAAGAGGATTATTTCTCCTTTACTATCTCTAGAAAGTTTTCCATTACTTCAATGCTCTTTTCGCTTCTAATCTACATGTTTCAATTGCTTGCTTGCTTCTGTTCCTTCACCTCTATTTCTTCAGAATAAAGAATGTTGTCTTAGACAATTTGATCCATATGTATCCCTTTAGCTGATTACAAGACAATAAATTTGTCTGTACTATTGTATAAAGCTTAGAAATCTTCATAATGAGATTTCTCTCACTGTAAAACAAAAAGGATATAGGTGGCTATCTATAAATATCTCTAATGAGATTCCTCTCACTCTATAACAAAGTGTAAATGTGGTTATCTAGGAATATCTCTAATGAGGTTCCTCTCACTCTTTACATCATATAAGGTGGAAATATAGAAACTCTCTTTAAAAATTTCCTCTCACTCATACAAGGTGGCAATATGGAAATTTACATAGTCCCTCTCACTCTTATAATTTACAATGACTAGCTTACAAGCCTGCTAATAGACTTTGAGGATATTTACACATATGCATATTATATTTACATATATACATATTTACAAAATTATAAGATGGTTTACTTATGGACTCATTCTCCCTAGTGTACTAGGAGGAGTCTCGCAGCTTCTGACCTCTGAAAATGCCTATGATGTTGATGTTGAATCTGACATTGAATCTATTGCATAATCCAAGTAACCATTAGACCATACTATCAGTCTTCTCAGTAACCTGTATAACCTATCCTTGCGAATACCAAGCACTACTGATGTGTTTGGAGTATCTTCCCTTGAATACATAAGTACTCGACCATTCTATAATGTGACTGCATAACCTTCATACTCAAATGATGCAAATGAGATTGGATTTACCTTTAAGTCTGGAACATACAACATGTGTTTCATTCCCAGAAATCCTCCTGAATTGATCTAGAATCTTACATATCCATACCCTCTTATTGCTTATCTAATGTTGGTTCCAGATTCCACAAAGCAATCTGTGTCAGACTCTGAGAAAGTCAAAAATATTGATCTCATATTGATCATGTGGAAAGATGAGCCACTTTCCATGAACCATTCTTCGATGTCTTCATATATCACTTTTCCAAGACCATCCACGAGAAAGTGTTTTTTCCCAATCCTTTCATTAAGACTATTGACTTCATCTAGAGCTATTGCTTTTATTCTCGCAAGTGTCTCTACATATTTCTTTTTTTTCTTTGGACATAAGTGTGGGTAAAGTGTCCAACACTTCTCAATATGGTGTCCACTCTTACCACAATAAGAGCAGAGCATATTGTTCCATGATCCCTTCTTATCATTCCTCCTTTTTCTATGACTTGAGAAATGATATGTCTTCTTTTTGGTGGGATTTACTTGCACATATTGTCTTCTTCAACACTTCTCCACATCATGGTTTCTAGTTCCATGGGAAGCACATGGATAAATAAACCATTCACCAGTAGAAAAAGTATTAATTCCTTCTCTTGTAGCATGCACATCTTTCCCTGGAGATGACTTGCACATGTTACTCTTCTCTGGACTGGAAGGTAAGGCCAATTATTGATGTAGGATTAATTCATTTAAGGTTCTTTTTACTTCAGCTACCCTCGAGCACTCTCCATATTGATGGAACAAAGAATAATATGAAGAGTCTTCTTTCTCAATCATGTTCTTGGAAGGAGATAGTCTCTCTTGTAGTGAAGACTTCTCATTCTCTTCTTGTCCAGCTTTACTAATTGATGGTGCCAATATTTGGAAATTTCTCTCTAGTTCATGAAAAATACTCATGTGGAAATCTTTATGACATAATAGTCGATCTTGCAGCCTCTGCTTCTCTTCCTCAAGAGATTTCAACTACATTCTTAACTCAGAATTCTCCTTCTAGATTTTTCAATTAATGTTCTTTTGCAGCCTCAACTTCATGAGAACTTTACTCATCTTGTTTTCTTCAAAAGAGCCTTCAATATCTTCACCAACTAAACTCTCAGATCTCATCATAACAACAACTTGCAACACACACCAAAACTAGATATGATACCACTTCTCTCAAAGAAGTGGATCAAACAACCATCTCTGATACCACTTGATCCAGAAATTCTTAGACACCACTTATTTATTTACTTATATACATGCAGTATCTAACTTGATCTAGAATAATTTGTTGATCATATTGGGGTGGTTTTCATAATTCCAATGATGTGTTTTTTACCCAAAATCTCAGAAACTTAAGATTAGCTTTGTTTAATGATAGTGATATGACACAGTAGAAAATAAAAGAAATCAATTTATATACTTTTGTTTCATCTTTAAGTTCCCTTCAATCCAATGAAAATTGCTTTCTCCATCTCAAACATCAAAATTGCATGTAAAATGACTCGCATATGTAAATTTAATGTATGCTCTTAAATTCCATTACTCGGAACAAGAAACTAACTTTACCATTGAAATCCTTGCAAAATTCTGAGAATTTTTTACTATAAATTCGACTAATTTCCAATCTGGCTCAATTACGCCCTCTTCGGCACGCAAAACAATGCATTAAATGCTCATTAATGGAAAATTGAGATAATACTATTAAAAATGAGTAAAAACTACAAAATATACCTCAAATTCATGATCCTCACGAAAAAATGTGAAAAATGAGTATAAACATACCTATAATCAGACAAAGTACCTCATGACACGTTTTATGGTGCAACACAAAACTTAGCTTGTATTTGCACGTACTTCAATGCATCTGTAAAGTCTTGAAATACATGCCCCGTCTCAAAATTTGTGTGCCTTGAGATCTATGCATGGGGGTGTGTGCACATGTTGGGATCCATGCCCAATAAATAGGTCATGAGCCTCCAAAATTCCACGCATAAGTAATGCAAGTTAATACTAAATTAAGGTGGAATCCCGCTAAATGTGGGTTGGTTGGCATATTGGTTAAAACATTCCACTAAAATAACAGAGGTCAGGGTTCGATTCCCCACCAACCTTGGAATATTTTTTTTGGCATGTTTATATGATTAAATATATACCATATATATAGTATATAGTTTGTACATATATTCGTTTGTACATTTTGTTAATCCCCCCGCAGACCAGATGTGGTTCATGTGGTATAACAATCGACCAAGGGCTAGGATCAAGCGATTAGGCCCTCAGTGCCCCCACCCCCCCTAACCGTGCCATTACATGACTCTAAATAAATTTTAACATATAGTATGGTTAAGTTACATTTCATGGCGCGTTGGTTGTGGCAGGTATGTTAAGGATTGGAGGGTTATAGAGGTCGCGGGTTCGACCCCCGTCAACCCCATAACTTTTACATGAACTATACCAATATTGGTCAATCGAAAATCACCACATGGCTTCCTATAATTGGTTTGTACATGCCACATGTCAGTGTATGACTAGACCACTTGGAGGTACGACTGCTCAGTCAACTGCTGATGAACCTTGCCACATCACCTGCTAATAACCATGTGCCACATCACCTACTATACAGATATGTGCCACATGTCACCCTTGTATTGGTGACATGTGCCACCTCTTTGTTTTCCCATTGACCTTTGACTTTACCTGGTTGACCCGAACTTTGACCACTTATAACATTTTCATATGAACTCTGTTTTACTTACTATTTGCGTCATTGGAAATTTATCAATGAGCTTTAAGAAATGATGTTGTTTTTGGGATGATTTGAGACAGTCAAATTTTGAGCATTTTTAGATCCCCTGGGACCTCTATGAGCGTTCTTGATCCTCCTGGACCTCTATGAGCATTCCTTTGATCCTCCTATATCACCTGAGACATTCAGTAACATTTTATCTTAAAGAAACAACCAAATTGTGTTGTTTTCCTTCCTATACAACTTCGTCTAGTCTTCCATCGACATACCTATAGGTGCAGTACTAGGACCCACAGTGACCCACTGTTCTTTATCTACCAGAAGATCCTCCATATTTAGCTTCTAAAGCTCAAATATTTTCCCATTAAATTTCTTGATCTCAATTTTAGAACTGCTCCCCATTTTCTTTCACCACAAGAATCACCATTGCATAGCTCCCACTAAAACTAGGTTTATCACATGCCCACGATAATCAAACCCTTAGCAATGAAGGCATCCTGCTGAAGCCAATAACTTCTATGATACCAAATGTACATTTTAAACCTTTACAATATAGTAATGCACACATAAATTATTTATAAAACATAAAGAAAAAAATAGCATTCATGCATAGTACTCATAAATTTACCTTGGAAACCCTTAACCAGGAAAATTAGCAAATGTTTAGAGCCACACCTCTAACTCTCATTGTATTAACTTCACCATTTAAAAATAGAATATATATCACTCTGTAGAATCCAAAACCTTAATAGATTGACCTAGATTATATTAGAACCTTAATTCCTTCCCTGGAAGTAGAAAACCATGGGCTAGAAAACATGTGCTAAGACTTCCCAAATGGACCAAAAAATCCAACCAATTTTTTTTTCATGGGCCTTCACCCACCTACTACGGCCAATGCATACACATCACTCATGGGGATAATCAAGCAAATAATATAACACATACCCAACATTTTAATATGAGGGAGGGCTTATTTGCATCGATTTAGAATTTCCTCGACATTGTTTCTTACTACCCCTTTTCTTGTCTTTTTCTTTACTTAAATTGTCATGTTTTCTTTTTATATGCATTATTAAACATGGGACTTGGGAGATTGGCCTCATAATGATGTGGCATAGTGTAATATTTATTTCAAATTTTGTTTTTTCTTTATTTTTCTGCATCGACCACGAGTTTTGAGATTTTTTCTAAGATGATGCTTTTCTCATGGGACCATGGAGCATGAACCTGGCTACAACATATGACAAACCAAACATGAACGAGATAAAATAATATGTTTATGGAATAATTGGGAATATGAAAAGTGTTTAAGTATGATTTGGGATGTGTACATTCCACACCTTCTAAGGACCCCAGTAGTACAACTCAAACCAAGAGTGACAACACTTATTTAAATGATGATTATGATCCACCATCGAAAAATAAGGAAAATTGTATAAATTTAGAGTGTTATGATTTATTTCTGACTTAACCGATGATCACCACTTTCATGAAAAGTACATGAGACACTAACACCACATATGATAAATTAAATGAAATATAACAATGTACAATATGCAAACCAATCCTCATAAGCATAATCATCAATGAGAGTGAGCTGAGAAAATGTAGGGAGCATCTCTAGCCAAATTTCCATGGAAAACCATAAATCTCATCTATGGAACTGATGACTATGATAAGAATCACAAGTGAAAAAATATCCTTTAGTTACCCCTACATGTTAGGGGGTAACACCTTCTACATAGAAATACACCTAGAGAGTGTAATCATTATGGATCAACATCCCCTGGACGTGACAACACAAGCCTTCCACAAGAAGCCAAGAAGGTGGAAGGAAAATGATTGTACATCAGAATTTGGTGTCCAAGAGACAAACCTCACCTAATTTCTACCTATATACCTCCTATATATCCTATAGGGGGGAGAAAAAATGGAAGCACAAGTAAAAATGAGATCAGAATCCCTAGGTAAGGTTGTAAATCAAACCAAGGAGGGGATAAACAAGGCCCCTCAAAAATTGGAAGAATGAAAAATGCATTGAAGATAAACAAAATGTTTAGAAATAAAATGGGCGAGATGCATCTTGAGATAGAGGAAGAAGTGGTGGAGAAAACAATTCTCATATATATTGATAAATCCTTTGTTAAAAAATTCAATGGAAAATAACTAGCAGAGAAAACTCTTAGAGGATGGGTCTCAACGATCTGGGGAAAAACCCTAGGTTAATCACCTAAGTTCCATATGGGGTTGATAGGTTTCATAATTTTCCTGTTCAAAACCGAGGAGTACAAATTCAAAATAAGAGTAGTAGGGCCATACTTCAACCAAGCAAGAACCCTCTACAACAGGGACTAGGAAATTGGTTTCAATCTAGTACGGGAAAAATTCACAAAGCTATTAATATGGATAACATGTCTCCACCTTCCTCTCAAGGATTAGAGTCCAAAGATAATCATTATAATAGGGAAGAATATGGGAACATTTCTTCAATTGGATGAGAGTATTTTGGCCATGGAGTCAACCATGGTCACCAAGATCTGTGTGGAGGTTGAATTAACCAAAGGTGATATTTAAAGGATGGAAGTAGAAAACCCTATTGGAAATGGATGGAATATATGAATATCTCATTCAATTACAATAATTATAGAGAGCATGGGCATCTCCAATACACATTCCCTCAACAATTTCTACATGGTAAAAGGGAAGAAAAGTATGAAAGGGATGGGTTGGATTACCCAAACAAAGGATACAACCCTTTGCACACCCATAAATCCACACCAAAAATACAAGAAGCAGAGCAGGACCCATTGATAGTATAGGGAAAGGGCCCATGGAGGTCTCAAGATTAAGAGAGACTATTGTAGACTTGATAAATTCCTTGGGAGAGTTATTGGATCATTTAAAAAGTGACCCTAATTATGCATAAATATTAAAGGAGAAGATGGAATCCTCGTCTATCCCTATATCTTCTCAAGAAGTTTTTTTCTACACATCCATATAGAACAAAAGATTTGGCAGCATACCTTAACAACCACAGGAAAGGAAAATATCCATCATAAAGGAAGAGGCTCCAAGAAGTGATCCCACCAAATATTAGAGCTGGGTTGATTTAGAATCCCCCATATCCACTTCAATTCCATCTTCATGACAATCTCACTCAAGCCATAGGTACCACACTTGATCTAAAAGAAAAAGAGGGAGACAATCACTCCAAACCATTGAAGGGGGTCAAAGAGAGGACCAAGATCTATAGGGAGGTAGGAAATAACATAGGAGAAGATCAAACATGGCACCAATTATTGAACATGAAGAACAATAATTTCAAGAAGGTAGACAACTGACAATTTCTAGGGCTCTTTGTTAA
>JASDQU010245521.1:959-16705 GCA_032191745.1 Picea mariana | reverse complement strand
TCTTTTCTTAAAGGATTTAAATAGTGAATTAACTATCCTTACTTATAAAGATAACCTCGAACAACTCTATCATAATTTTAAAACAACCCTTTCCACTTCCATTAACACGTTCTCTTTTGAGGTGTCTTGTGAATAGAATAATAGAACAACCAACCTTTCGTATGATAATGAATTTAAAATTGCTATCAAATCCACTACGGATGCTTCTAATGAGTCCTTAAAATTTTGATAAGATAACTATGTACAAATTCCTAATTAAAAGGGAAAAAGTGTATTGTATAAATAGAAAGCAAGAGAAGTTTTGAAATCTACATAAGATTGAACCTAAGAAGTTCCAGATGAAAATTCTAATTCATAAAGCTAAATAAAATAATATGATTCCCTTGATGGACTGGAATTCCTACATTAAAAGTATTTACCAATTCCCTGACACCATGCAAACCATTCCAAAAGTTCCTATAGAGGATGATTTTTTTTCTATGGACTACATAGATTTCAGGGTTAAGTGGCTCAAACATGGAAAATCAAAGGACATTGAAGGCCACCAAGAAGAAATTTTTAAAATCGAAGAGCTTATCCTCATCCCCCACATAAAGAAGCTCTTCAATTTAGTAGTCAACAAGAGATTCCCTAAACCCTTGATGCAAATCCTCATTGTACCTATTTTAAAAGAATGGATAAAAAATGTCCGTCTAATTATAGGATGATTATGATTAGCTCCATTTTAGCTATGTTATTTGGATTTATTTTGGAAAACAAGATTAGCCTACGATTACAAAGCCATGGAAACGAGCTAAAGGCGAGGCCAGATTTAGGATATATCATTCAACCATGGAACACCTTGTTACACTTAGGATCATTTCATATGAGTTCCATAATAATAAAAACAATGTACTATGTTGTTTCATTGAATTTAGAAAATCATTTGACACAGTACCCAGGACAAACCTTTGGAATAGGTTGGAAGAGATAAAAGTTCCTTTTGAGTTTATGGTTGTTGCAATAAACTTATATGAGAATTTTATTGTCAAGTTTAGGAACATTGAGGGATGGTCCAAAAAAATTAATTGCAATGTTGGTGTTAAGCAAGGTTTTCCCTTGTCTCCTACCCTTTTTGGTATACACATTGACAAGTTAGGCAAGGAAACTTTTAGGGGCTACATATCATTGATGGGATGATTTTCCATTCTTTTTCCAAAAACAATATTTTCCAAATTTGTTTTCTTATAAAAGTGATTTGCCCAAATTCTATAGAATATTATTATTTTACCTTAAAAATAGACGAAATTTTATAGAAAATATATAACATCCTTATAAATTTGAATATTTTTACAAAATATTGTCTAATATTTTATAATTTTCATATTAAGGACTAGTAATATTCACCAAGGTTTCTACATTCTCAGATAAATTTACAACCTTAAAATTATCCCTAAAGTTAGGAGATTGTTTGAAAGAAGCAGGTTGTGTTAGCCCAATTCTCATTGATATAGTCATGTCAATCTTCTTCTTTACGTTGATGATATTTTTCTTATGGAAAGGAGTCCCTACGATCTTGGAAAATGACTAAGAAGCCTAAAGTATTTCTTCTCTAATGCAGGTATGACTTTTAATATTGAAAAAATGAAAACCATGATAATTAAATCCAATAGCATCACCTACAAAACTTTCAAATATGATGACAACAACTTGGAGGAAGTGCCTTCATACAAATATCTCGGAGTCCATATTTTTCACAAGATGAAATATAATTATAACACTGAGAAAAGGATATATGGAGGGTGAAAATCTTATTATGGGCTTGAAAAAAATTGTAAATCAATGATCATTATAAATGAGATAAGAAAAGAATCCTCTTTGAGACTCTCATTACTCCTGGTATTTTATATGGATGTTGTAATGGCCCTGCTATTACGACAACCAAGAGACGTACAACATGTCATTTTTTTTTTAAAGTCGCGTTAGGAAAATTAAAACATCAGAATAAATAGTCAACATTGTCGACACATCGATCACATATATTAATGAAATCATAATAATTCATTAATAATCCAATATGACACAATGTCGACACCTCATCACCATGAACCATGACACACACATCAATGTATTAACATATTTATTAACAACATCCCAACATTATTGCATTCTACCATTAATAACGACACATAAGAGTAAAAATATTAAGCATTCAACGCATCTCATAAGGACAATCATCGAATATCACTAAGAAAACATACACTACCACAATGAATCATAAGGATCATAAAGATAATCACAAGAATCACATAATATGCTACCCGCCCAACCTACCCTTCAAGGTTAGGACCTCTAGGACACATAAGAAACGCTCAAGCCTAGGTTCCAATTGATTTTAACCATTTAAGGTCTCAAGGCCAATGATTGTTCTGAGGAATAAGGAGGTGTCTACATCCCACTAAAATAATCAATCCAAGCAACTAGCTAAACAACAGAGTCTACGATCATCAACCACATCAATCCATCAACCTAACATCAATTAATCAAGACGCAGTAGTAATCCTTCACATAACACATTGTAGACCATAATAAATCCAAGGCGCAAGCATTGTTAGTTTATTTTCGAGGTGAAAGGCCCAGTCGCAAAATCCAGTCTTCCGACATAATAAAATTTTGTTGAGCGCTAGAAGACTAATATCTAAGACCTTCATTTATTACATAAAATCCATTGCGTAAGAAGTCTAACATTCTAAAACTATCATTTATGACGTAAAAGCCATTGCGCAAGCAGTCTAACTACTCGATCTATAAGCAACACATCATTCTAAGGTCGCAAGTATAAACCACTTTATCAATCATCAATCGATAATTATTCCTTGTGCAAGGTTCAAATAATTACATAACGAACCACATAACGCATTAATCATGCACAATTTAATCAACTTTAATTTAAATTCGGGGCGCAAGATCAACATCTATTTAATGCAAGGAGCAAGGTAAACATCAAATTTTAACTACGCGGCACAAGTAATCCAACACCTATTGATCAGCATAATCCAAGGCGTAAGATGACAAATTCTAATCCATCATACATGACATAAAATCCGTTGCACAAGAAGTCGAAAATTTCTTAACTATCGTACATTAAATGGAATCCATAAATGGAAGAATTCTAATATCAATCACAGCTAATTCAATGACGCAAGGTAAATACATTCATCACTTTTTATTGCACAAAATTATAAGATCTAACCATCATAAAAATCCATAAGCACAAGAAGCCAAACTCTAAATTCATCATTTAATACATATAAATTGGTGCGCGCAAGGAGTCTAAACTCAATAAGTCCTATATCCTATGATGGAATTGAGTGCTAACATTCTAATCAATAATCAACTAAAACATATTCTTATTCGAATCAACAATGTCTTTTCAATTGCTTCATTATCCTAGGTTTTGTTTTTCCAAGATCGTATCACTACTAAGTTGTCACTTTATCTTATCTTATACAAATAGAGATAGAGAGAAGTCTATACAATTTAATTTTTCCATCTGGCTAATACATATTCAACTAATGACTTTATTTAATGAGCCTCATCATGACAACCTAGTTACATAAACAATTATGCTACTTCTTCTAGCTTATTACCTTTCATAAAAACTGACTCTACAACAAGCATTAACAATCTATGAAATACATTATCAAAGACTAAAATGATTTAATAGGTTGTGAAGAGCCCCAAGGTTTAGAGAAAAAACACATAACATTTGGACCCCATGGCCCAACTAATAACTTTCAATAGAGTTGTAAATTAGTAGGGAATTATCTACTATCACGTTTAACCAATAACTCTTGCAATGTAAAAATCATTTCAATACAATCAATGAAACAACTTATTATTATTATTATAATCAAATTTAAATCTAAATAACTTAAGACCATCACTTAAATAATTCAAGACAATTAAATAATTAAAGTTTAGCGAAAAAGCACATAAAATGGGTAGACTCACTTCTAGACTTCAATGTAGTAAAATAAAAACTCAATCAACTTACTTATTACTATGGTAGACTTCAAGGAACCCAAAATTTTTACTGCCCTAGTAAAAGAGTTAATATCCTAAAGTGAACCCACACCATAGCAGATCCTAAAGTGAACCCACACCATTTAATGTGTGAAAGACACTTAGATACAGGCCTTAATTTGATGTCGGAAAGGGGGAAATTAAGCTGGAAAAAGGAACAACGAAAAAAATGCTGAGGAGAAGAGACCAACAATGCATCGCATTAAAGGATGAATGCGTTGCACCAGGCGGAAAAAACGTTGGGCAATCCTGACGAATTCTCGCTGAGTCAGAAGATTTTAAAACAATCAATTCGCTAGGATTCCTTATCTTCCCACACACACAGAATTCATGTAAGTTTTTTTAATATGGGTAAGAACAAACTAAGACCAAAATCATCAGGTCTCCTTCAAATCACATGCACTAGGAAATCACACATTTTGCCGAGTAGAAGCAAACTTAAAAAAAAATGTCTTTTTCTCGCATGCACAGGGCAATCATGAGTTTGTTGATTGAGAGCAAAGAAAAACAAACAAAAACAACGACAAGTCTCCTCTCTCTCACACGCACAGGGATTTCACATTTTTGTTGGGTCAGAGAAGTTTTAAAAAAATGATATGTCTCCTCTATTTCACACGCATAGGGATTTCACATTTTTGCTGGGTGAGAGCAGTTTTAAAACAACGACATGTCTCCTCTCTCCCATGTGTTGGCTAACACATTTTTTTGTTGTGTAAAAAGAACAAAACGACAGGCCTCTCCTCTATAAAAATTGGTGGACCTGACCTCCAAGTTTCCAAACCAAGAATCAAAGTCCACAAGTCACATCAGAATCCCACACCAAACAGCACAATCCCAATGCTTGGCACCAACAACACAATCCCATCGCTCAAGTTTAGCCCATGACATGAACGAGGGAGGCGCCCACAAGGAAGATCATTCATGCACACAAAAGAAACAAAAATGCGGAGACTCTCTCACACGCAAGGCAACACGGTCCCCTTTTTGTTGTGTAAGATCAAGGAAAAACAAAAGCGCCAAGACTCTCTCACATGCAAGACAACACAATTTTTGTTTGTTTGTTGTGAAGATCAATGAAAACCAAAAATGCTGAAACAAAAATTGCGGAGATTAGCAAAAACGCAGTAAAGAAAAATGCATATAAATTGCATGCTAATCACTGGGCGAAAATAGGAAGGTGTAGAGATATATAAAAAGAATCCAGGGTGCAGAGATAGAAATTGAGTTTGACAAGATGAGTGAACAAGAGGTAAAACACTCAAGCACAAAGAGTAAGTAGGACGGATCGATTTTGAAGGGAAAAACATAATCTTTTAAATTAACCACGAGCCTCTTCATTATTAGATCAACAAAACAAGTGCACACACATTTATCTTCAGGGAACCATTACAATTTTTATCAACGTATAAATCTACATACAATTTTTTTAAACTACATTCAAATGCAAATTTAACATGTGTACTGTAACCATATGATCGACATGTTGATTATCTTCGGCTGTTGGAGAACCTCCTTGCTCTCGCTTGCTAATCGCTGAGACCTCACCAGTACCTCCCAGCCAACGCTAGGGGTACTCTTGTTCCCCCTGAGCCCCCTGAGACGCAAAGGGGCCACACAAAAAAACCAAAGAATAAGCTATCTTCTAGCTCGCCTCGCAAGGTCGAGCTACCACTCTCTATTTGAGCTGGGTATCCCAACTCCTACAAGAAAAATCAGTCAAGAAAAATACGGAAGCATAACCTTATGCATATCAGTCGTGATCCATTCCCCTTCTCTGTCATTTCTTTTATAGAGTTCTCTTAGTGACTATTTTCCAAAATTCACATTAAATTCTTTTTATTAAATTTTTATTAGGAAATATTCTCCCCCGTACACTTGTCATCCAATCCCTTAGTTGCACCAGAAATTCATTTAATTAATTAAATTAATTTTTCAATTTCCCTCATCCACCTAAAAACCTTCTTAAAAACGATCCTTGTTGTCCCTTTATTCCCTCAATTTCCTTTAATGTGTGACACCTTTCTTAAACCTTAGTTGAGTTCTAATTAGGAAAGTTCTCTAGACTGGATTCCTTTCTATGTTCCACATTCCTTTTTGCATTTAATTTCCCTTTTTGTCTAAGTTCTAATTTATCAAGTTTTGCACATAAACAACAATTAATTTTAGATAAATTATTTCTCCTTTAAATTCTAAATTTGATTTTTCTTCATCCCCCTTTTATTAATTGATTAATTAATTTTTAGTCATCATACCCCATTTAGACCTATGCTCTAATTTTAACTAGGCTTACCAAAATTGTTTTAAGGGAAATTTTATAATGAGTAAACTTTACTCATACAACATTTATTTTAAGGCTGACCATGTCAAAGTAAGATATTTTTTTCTAGGTACCTAGGTTCATTGACTCACCAGTGTTAAAAATTGCGACGTGCCTTCAAGACGCACTACTTGCTCCAAGGGCACCATTCACCTTTTGCCTGATTTTGGTAGTTGTCCAACCCTTGGAGTCAATACTCCATCGAGAGACCTTGTGGGAGAATAAGGGCCTCTAAGGAATAAGGACCCTAGCTTATTGTGTGCCCCTTAGAATCTTTGTGAGTGACTATCTCAGTCTGCCCTCACGTCATTGTGCATTTCTCGAACTAGGTAATTGCTGACCTACAGTTCGAGTCACGACAGGAGTGCTAGTAGGATGTGGCATGGATGTTGCCACACCTCTCCCTCAATATCTATGGTTGTTGTGCATGGCCCCTTTACTCCTAATGTGAGTCTGATTAGCAAGAAACCGTCAACCTGAATCCATCAACGAAACATGCCAACGATCCATAAACAACATCATAATATACCCAATAATATGTCACATATGAAATAACATAAATACTCAAACCATAAAAAATCCACTCCCTAACTCGATCCAGAGTCTAGGGAGGTCTGTTGATGCCATCAACATCCTCAATCTGTTAAGAGTCCTACACACTCGGGATAAACCAGTCAATAACACCTATCTATACATATATAACATAACATAACATCATAATCCACAATCTCATCATCAGAATTCATAAGCGAAGCAAACAATCATATAATGAACTAGATCACTTGCACACAAGTGTCCTTAAAGAATAAGTCACATCAAGTGCGTGCAAGATCGAGATGTTACATATGTGAAGTTTGAGGGTGCAATATCTCTAGAGATTTGTGGAGAAAGATAGACATTATCAAAAGAATTTTATAACCTGTCAACTCAAAATTAAAGGAAGTACAACCTATTCTATCCTCATCATAGAAGCAAGCCTTTCCCCAATTGATAACATGGCTCTGACCAGGTACCTAATGTATAAGAACATGTTGAACGACATGGAAGACAAGAGGCTTCCTAAAATTGTTTCAAACTCAAGCCAAATCTTTCATTGGCTCAAGAGGGGATGACATAAGGATGCCTAGTATTGGACAAACCATTTTTGAATGAAGGAAGAGATCATTTTGCAAAATAAGGATAAAATTAAAAATATTATTACAAACCAATTTAAAGAGAAAATGTGGTGTGATAAATAGTTAGAGGAAAAAATAAAATAAATATATTATAAGGAGGTAATCAAGTTTAATCTAGAAGATAAAAAATATCTATATGTTTTGATGAGTGTAAAGAAGAAAATAGACATTGCTAAAATAAGGACAAAATCTTATGAGTCACATAGTGAAACGAGGCATTGGTCAGTTCCAAAAACATTTTGGGATGAAAGGGTTTGCCACTTTTGTAACTCCAAGAGGGTTCAATATGAAAAACACTTTCTCTTAGAATGTCCAACTTATATCCAAATTTTATCTCAATTTCAAAATATTTTTCACATTACCAGCCTTCCTAAACTTTTAACTCGACAAATCTATGGTGATGTTGAAATGTTTCTCTTAACGTTTTTCGAGCACATAAATATAAAAATTATAAATAATTCCAAGTAATATCTTACCTTCTTAAAGTCCAATAAACCAATTCAATCTCAGTGGATGTTGATCATCATCATATTCGATCTATAACTTTAATCCTATACTATTATAAGAACAATGTGCATCAATAATCTTATAAGTGTTGATAACATTTACACTTATTTATTTTTGTTGTATCTAATATTATAAGTACCATTAACATGTACACTTATTTTTTTGTATCTTTTCATGGATTCCTATTCTATTTTATAGCACAGTAATGTTTTAGGGAACCCAAACTTAGTGGATATATAGGGTTATGTTGATTATGATTGGGTAGGAGATGTAGATAGAAGGAGATCTATGAGTGGATACATGGTTTTATTATTTGGTGGAGTAGTGTGTTGTATGAGAAAGCAATAAGATTTAGTCTCTTTGTCCACTACAGGGGAAAATTATATGGTGGTTACTCATGCATGTAAGGATGCAATTTTTCTTATGAAACTATGTTCAAAAGTAGGGCTAAGTTAGAGAGTTATTGTATTTCAATGTGATAGTAACATTACCATTCGTCTGGCTAGGAACCCAATCTTTCATGTGAATACAAAGCATATAGATATCCAATCTCATTTCATTAGAGACATGGTAGAGGATGAAGTGATACTAAAGAAACTTGACACTTTAAAGAATGTTGTAGATGCATTAATGAAACTGGTGAGTAGAAGTAAATTCAAATGGTGTTTTGAGTTTATGGTCCTTATGGCCCCTAGCAATTAGATCACATTTTCATGGATTCTTTGTTATACTTGTGTAAGGTATATGACAAGTGGGAGAATGTTGGGATAGGTGTGTCATAAACCTTGTAGTTTTGTAGTGGAGTAGGTGATGAATCCTTGACAATAGCAGGGAATTAATCTAGAGCAGTTTCAAGGAACAAATGCATTTCAATAACACAAAATTTGAATGTTGACTAGTGGAAGGGAATAAATGCAGAGCACTAGCAGGAAATGAATGTTAAGAAGAAAAAATTGTCCAATTATTTTCTAACGGTTTTTAATGTGTATAATTGAAAAACCATGAGTGATCTATGGTTTTTTATTCCTATTTTTCATTGTTAGGGTTGGAGGAAAATAGAGTGTAATTTTTAACCTACTGTTATGTTGTCGAAATTTCTCCATAATCCTTATGCTACTGCTAAAAACTCTTGTTGAGAGCACCAATATTTTGTATCGTAACCCTTTAGTTGTTGAATAACACATTCATTGTGCTTTAGAGTGTGGAGTTTTTCCCCATAAGTGTTTTCCCAAGGAAATAATGTTTTTAATGGTTTGTAGTTTATTTCATTTTTTTGCAACTATTCCGTTCTAGGTTTATGCACATTATTCTCTTATGGATTATTGTAGAAAGCATATACCACCCCTCTGCTGCCTTTAATATATTGTGCTATGATCCTTTTGTGTTTTCATATTTTTAGTATGTTTTTATACCAAATAAATGATATATTTGATAAAACATCTAGGACATAGTCATAGGGTCTTCACTTAGTGAACTTGTGAAAGAGCACATGAGTTTGTGGAATATTAAACAATACCCCTAATTTCACTAGATATTGATAAATATCTCCCAAAATCCCTCTTTCTATCCCCCATCCCAATACATATTTCCAATAATAAAAACCCTTATCTTTACAAGATACCCCTTTTTATACCCCTCAATCCCTATAAAACCCCTAGTATCCAACACCTCCCTCCAATACCTACAATATATTGACTTTATTTTTCACAATTTTAAAACCCCCTTTATGAATAAACGTGATAAGATATTCGTCAATAAGGTGAACCCCCCATGGACATAGTTAGATTGTATGCTTGAAATATTCTTATTTCTTTAAGAGTATTTTAATGGCTTAAACATATTTAGGAGAGTTATACTGTAAAGAGACAATTGTGGATATTTTTAGATATTGTTTAAGCATATCAAATATTTTCTTAATCCATTTTTTTTTTTTATGATTGATTATTAAATATTATTCCTTAAGTTGACTTAATACATAGGAAAAGGAAGTTTTCAATTTCAAGCAATCATAACTTCATTTATATTTTTGGTTGATGTAAAATATTTAACACCAATAGCTCTTTGAAGTCAAACCTGTAGTATTTAGGAATCACTTAGCTTAAACCTTTGACTTTTGACATTTTTATGTTCAAGATCATTTTTTCTCTAAATCCGACCAAAAATTGTTGGAACTCCATATTTGAGTGGTTGAGTCTATATAATTCGAGTGCCTTGAGAGCATTTCATGGTGTTGAATCCATTTATGCATTCAAAAATGCAATTTAAACAATAGAAAATGGTGATTTCACCAAGATCTGTTTTGTTAGATTCCGTTGAAAAAATTCAAAAGGTCGAATGTTTAGACAATGCCTTTAGGAATAGACTTTTTATTTCAAGTAGTATTTCAACTAAATTTAATGTTTTAAGTCATATATGCTACTAAAAATATTAAAAACGGTTATAGCAATATTGAAAGGAAATGAAGATTCGTCGTCTATGCTAAGCTGCTAAGCTGTATACACAATATGTAAGCTTGCCTTTAGGTAGTGACATTAAAAACATTGGAGTGACAAGTCCTCCTACAAAGAAGGAGGATACTCTTGATGCATGTAGAGTATGTCAATGTTTGGAAACTCACAAGAAAGGAGAGGATTCCATTAAATATTTGGTGATATATTCTCATTCATTCAAACCATGGTTAAGAAAGTCTTAAGGTGAAATCTCTAATGATAAATATAAATAAATTGGATTCCATCAAATATTTGGTGATATATTCTCATTCATTCAAACCATGGTTAAGAAAGTCTTAAGGTGAAATCTCTAATGATAAATATAAATAAATTCAAACTCTTTGGAGGTTAAGAGGAGGATTCCATTGAATATTTGGTTATATATTTTCATTCATTCAAACAATGGTTAAGAAAGTCTTAAAGGGGAATCTTTAATAATAAATATAAACAAGGAAAATAGTTGCAAAGCAACTAGTCCTTGCCTCTTTGAAAAATTAGAGAAGCTCGTTGAAAGATTAGAAAAGTAAGTAGAGTGTCATTATATCCTTGTTGAATTCTAAATTTGTCCTAAATTATTTATAAATATCTAAAAGTTCTTCAAATAAAAACTTTATAAATAAAAATAAATATCTTAAAGTTCTATAAATAGAAACTTTATAACTAAAATTTGAAAAATATATAACTAAAGCCGTGACAAATATGCATTAATTTTATATAAATAAGAGTGCAGCTAGTCCCTTCCTCTTTGAAAAATTAGAAAGACCCGTTGAAAGATTAGAAAGATAAGTAAAATGTCATTGTAATTGTATCCTTGTTGAATTCTAAATTTGTCCTAAATTATTTATAAATATCCAGAAATTTTTCAAATAGAAAGTTTATAACTAAAAATAAATTACAAATTATAATTGGCGAGAATCTGACCCCTTTGACATTTATGTTAGGCTTTGAAGCACCCAAAGTTAGAACTCTGGCCCCTTATGACATTTTTGACACCCCTTCTAACATTTTTGATAGGATTTGAAGCTTCCAACGTTTCACTGCATTCGAAGGCATCTAGACAACTTTTCATTTGAAGGCATCCCCAAATTTCTCCACCTTGGATATGCTCCTGCTCCATCTGTGTGCATGCAATGCTCCACTTGGATGCTCCACCTGTGTGCGTGCAATGCTCCACTTGGATGCTTGAAGCCATTTAACCTCCCATGTATTCTTATTTTCAAGGTTCAACCTCCCCCGCATTCTTATTTTCAAGGTTCATTCTATTGANGATGGGAGAGAGCGCTTAAAGACAAATTGATGGAATTGATGGCATAATGGAAATGGCACGACAAATGGTGTTTCATGGCAAGGGCATTCAAGGGATTGTAAGGCATCAAAGGGAGGCTTAGAAGGCTCACTAGATGGTTCAAGATGCTATAGGCAGTTTGATGGTGAGGGTGTTCATAGAAAAGGGATTATAAGGTTCACTCGGTAGGCGGTTTGATGGTGAGGGCGTTCATTGGCGAGGGATTACAAGGCTCAGTCGATGGGTCAAGCAGTTGTGGGCAGTTTGATGGTGAGGGAATTCAATGAAGAGGGCTTACAAGGCTCACTAGGTGGGTCAAGCAGTTGTAGTCGATAGTGTGTGCTTCCTGCATTTCATGATAGAAAAATATTTTCTCAATTATGCCTCCATTTTATAAATTAAAAAAAAAATATGTCTAGTGGTGGACTGCTAGAGAAACAGATCCAAAACCAACAACAAAGACATGAATAGAGAAAGAAGCACATACTATTCCATATTTAACAACAATAGATTCAATACTTAGCAGGAAATATAGTTTCAGAATCTTGCTTCCTGAAAGCATAATGAGATATCAAACAGATCCAAAACCAACAACAAAGACATGAATAGAGAAAGAAGCACAAACTATTCCATATTTAACAACAATAGATTCAATACCTAGCAGGAAATATAGTTTCAGAATCTTGCTTCCTGAAAGCATAATGAGATATCAAAATCAGATTGGTAATTCTAACAATTCAATACCTCTGATATTCATATATCCATAGTATGTCTAATTTGTATAATCTCTATTCATATATTCATAGTATGTATAATTTGTATAATCTCTAGGAATCTAACCTTGAATTTATTCAACTGTGACAGGTTTAGTGCAGTTTGAAGAGAAGAGTACAACAAGATGATGCACCTGAACACAACTCCTTGTTCCTTGTTTTGTGTATGGGTTGTATCAGAGACCTTGCATATGGGGGGTGTATCAGTGAGATTATAAAGAAGTATGATATTTTGTGAAAGCACACCACTCTCTTCTGGGTAAAGACTTTCTTTATCAACTTCTTCATTTGCAAATGAATCTATTCACTTATCTTTATCATCCCTGCAGGGCCTTATGTTTACACCACCTAGTCCCAATCAATCTATCCACATCCAGATCCCTGCAGGGCCTTATGCTTGATATGCTTACATGACTTACTTCCTTCTTTCTCGAACAGGTTCAAACTTTCCCATTCATTAGATTCTAGTGGTCTGTGGCTGTATCCAGCAACGAAGTTGAATCTCACGAACCATAAATTATACCATTTGAAGCTTAACCTGGCCTACCTCGGCGACTCTCACTTTCACTCCTTTAAACGACACTCTGAGAGCAGTGACTGACCAAATACCCCACCAAACCGGTCCTTCTTCCCTATCCCATCGGTAGTAAAGAAAAATGATAAATGTGGCTTGCACAGTGCTGGTTTAAGAGCCATAACCTACGAACTTCATCTCAGAGCTTTCGAGGCTCAAGCATCTAGATCTCTCTGGAAGTAACTTCACTGGTCTCGTTCCACCGGGTTCCCCCAGCTGTTGGAGTTGCAAGTCTTAAATCACTTTTCCAATATTCTCAACACTACAGTTTAATTGGGCCTACAATCCTAATCTCACCAGAACTCTGCCTCTCGATATTGAAAATCTAACGAAGCTGCAAAATATATGGCTAGCGGGCTGCAACCTCGTCGAAGAAATTCCAGAGACTTTAGGAAATCTTGCGGAGCTAACAAACTTGGATTTACTCGTGAATAGGTTCTCTTGTTCGATTACCGAAAGGATCACGAATTTGGAAAATGTTGTACAAATCGAGATTTCCCATAACATTTTATCGGGTGCCATTCCAGTGGGCATGGGCGACCTAAAAATATTAAAGAAGTTCGATGCTTCCATGAATGTGCTCAACGGTTCAATTCCCACTAGGTTGGGAAGCTTGAATATGTAATATTAGAATCTGTATCAAAACAACTTGGTTGGCGAAATACCTCCAGGCCTGGGTAGGCTTACAAGCCTCATCGAAATAAAACTCTTCTTGAATAGATTAATCGACACTTTACCGGAGAACCTATGCAGAAATTCGAAACTTCAAGCACTAGATATTGCAGAAAAACAACTATCCAAATTCAATTATCATTTAAATATTCGATTGCAACTAGCACAAAGACAGTCCACTCTCCAAGCCTGCGTGCTTGTTGTGGCTTAAGGCATGAAGGCCACATAGCCAAGACATGGGTAGACACTAAGACACATGCAAGCACAGTCTGAGGTGTTTATTTTTATTTTATTGTTTTCATGTATTACATGTGTAATAACCCACTTACCCCCACATTAATTTCAATCTAATGACTTGTATTAAGATTTGAGAATGATTTATTTAACCGAAAATGTTGTCACAGGTAGAAAAGATTTCTAGCAGTTCTCGACGACGACGACTGAGCAAAGAAGCTCTATTTGACAAAATTATTTATAGACAGAAAGTTACATAGGAAGAGATTCTGAAGAATAAATAATAAAATGTATGGTTGTCTGCTTTCAAGATTCAACTTGTCTATCAATTCA
The DNA here is from genome assembly GCA_032191745.1 of Picea mariana. Classification (NCBI taxonomy): domain Eukaryota; kingdom Viridiplantae; phylum Streptophyta; class Pinopsida; order Pinales; family Pinaceae; genus Picea; species Picea mariana. The sequence goes on along the minus strand of JASDQU010245521.1, from coordinate 2,281 downwards.
CTTGACTGAAAAACAAAAACTTCAGGATATTCAGAATTTAATGGGGAGAAGTCAATTTTTTTTATTTATTGAAGGTTCGAAAATGATAAAATATAGTAAACATTCTACAATTTGTTCGCCTGCCGATCCACTAACCGCCATTTCAGTTCATACTCACACAAACACAGTAAAATAATGACAATGCATCTAACCTTCATAGCAGCAATAGCCATGGTGATTTTCATGGCATATTTTTGACCTGTAAAGACCGCCTATCACAATGGACCAGTTATGGAGGGTCCATTGAAAAGGTCGGTTATTGTAGGTGGGAATATTAACCATATTTAAAAAGTGAAGTATACACCATTGTCAGTTCAAGCAATTGAAGCATGTTAATTATAGTAGCAGACTAGTATAGACCTACATAAAGAGAAACAAATAATCATGATTGGAATTACTTTACAAATATAATATTCTCCTTTACAAATATAATATTCTCCTTCTCGTCCTTCAACCATGGCGAAGGCTATACACCATGCAGCAGCCCAATCATTGGAAAGCTGTTGCATGGTGTATTAATGGCAATGCTCCATGCTCATACTATGGGCGATATCATTCACCATAAAACCCGGGACCGCATTTTTTTTCAGGACTAGGCACCATAAACCATGCACCATAAATGCATCCACTCACTCGCCGCTCACTGCTCGCCATGCCATGCACTCATGGATGGATACGACATCCGTTTCCACTGCCAGGCCAGGCCATGCACCCATGGATGTATACGACATGAAATTTGAATTTAGGCGGGATGGAGCCATGCACCCATGGATGTATACGACATGAAATTTGAATTTAGGCGGGATGGATGGATACGACATGAAATTTGAATTTAGGCGGGGTTGAACTTTGAACTGAGGCGGGCTTGAAATTTGAAATTTGAACCGAGAGGCGGACTTCTCTTCAACCTCAGCTTGCAACGAAGTCGATCAGAATGGTTCGTTACCTGAATTAGATTCACTGGATACCAAGCTTCCTCAGCAACTAGATCACCACCAGTTTGGATACCAATTGCAGTTGGAGTTGGAGCCACTCGACAACCAACTTGGAGCCGCTCGACTACCAACTTGAGCATAACCCATTTCTGCAACTTCCTCAACTGGAGAGACCAAAGCTTCATTGCAATGCTAATTCCTCCTCCAGTTCTGCTGGGAATAGACGCGAATACTCCATGACAAGTTTACTGGAATCGGCAAACATGGACATGCTCTTACCACACTCAATATGTACAGGGCCTCGTGATCAACAACAACAGCAAGTAGGTGCATTTTATAGTGAAGACC
>JASDQU010245519.1:0-13816 GCA_032191745.1 Picea mariana | reverse complement strand
AAACTTAGTTTTGAAGGAACCCACTTTGATAACAATTGTTGGATTACTGAGAGGGGGGGTGAATTAGTAATAGCTTAATTATAATCCTTTTTATTCAAATAATCCAAGCCTTATATCAATGTAGAATTTTTATCCAATAATGAGCAATATGAAATGAACAATCACACACATACATAGTACACCCATGTTTTATGTGGAAACCTGAATCTGGAAAAAACCAAGGAATGTTTTTTCTTATATGTCTTGAGGAATTACATTCATTGGAAGCACCAACTTCCTTTTTTTTCCATCTGCAACTGGAAGGAGGCTCCAAACCCCTAGTTTCTCAGGCTATAACCTGAGGGAAGCTCCAACTCCCCAATTTTCTGGCTACAACCAGAAGGAGGCTACGACCCCCTATGTTCTCTGGCTACAACCACCTATCCTTGCCCCATCCAACCACCCTAAAGTAGAATTAGAATAATGGAACCATTGTCACACTATCACTGTGATATATACTATTGTAAACCTGTACCAATAAACCTGAACCATGCATCAACATGTACCTCAACCTGTAATCAACCTGTACCATAAATAAGTGCATCAACCATGCACCAAATTGTACCATAAAAAAGTGAAACCAACAATGTACCAAGTATGTACCAATAATGTGTCAACTACTCATCAACTATGACTCATCAATATGTACAAACATCATCAACTATACACCTCATTTATGTGCCAACTCATCAACTACTTGTCTCAACCATGTACCCAACTTGTACCTCAACCAAAACCCATCATCAATTTCATCATCCAAATATGATTTATAACTCTGTAATAGACTTGGTGTATATGATCACATACCTGCAAACCTTCCTTAACTTTAAACAACAAGAGACTAACATTTAGATCAAACTTTTCTATAGTCTCACATGACTAGTTTTCGATTAGTCAACAACCCTAACTTGAAATAATCATAACTTTGTACCTGTAATGAAAAAGACCTGAAACTGATACACAATGTTCTTCAGTGTGTTTTATGCAATTTCTTCAGGTGTCACTACTTGGAACCTCTCAGAAAAGTAGTTATAGAAAAAATGGCATACCTTGTTGAATTCTAGATTATTCTAGAGAGCGATCTTGTAGAGCGTGCCCCACACAGAATATTTGTTGAATCAATCTAAAAATGCTACACAACATACTGTAGACTGTACTCTAACCAACACATTTTTTCTTACTGATCCAGGTGGATATCGGTGGCCACCCAACTCTTCCAACTGGATCAAAAAAGTTTTCTGACAATTTTGGCAATTTACTATTTTTAGGAGTTTTACCTTTTGGGGCCATTTTGAGGGCCTAAATGAAGGTTTTTCAGGATCGAGCTTCTCAAATATAGCCAAATACATGACTGTTCCTCAAAAATTAATCTCCTCAAAAATACCTTTCCAACAGGATATCATACGCCTAAAACAGAGATCTTATGCAAAAGTTACGACCCCGAGAAGTTGATGTACTAACTTACCCAAATGGAACCCACATGACTTTTGGTGCTTCATCTCCTAGGGTTAGGTTTTTGGATGTCTAGGGTTTTTGGAATTCCTGTTTATTGTAAAAAAAATTTCAGAGCCTCATTTTAATTCTCGCGAATGAGCGCATTCGTCACATCTCTTATCAGAGATAAGCTGCCACCATTCCAATAAGCTTGTTTACGCTACATTTTACTGTTTCGGCTTATTTCCTTATTGAATAAAAAACCAATTTTATTGTATCTATGTTATTTTGTGTTAAGAACCTGTTAATAATATGTATTCATTTCATTATGCTTATAAAATCCATATCAGTGGTATTAGATCGGTTTGATCCTAGTCATCTTAATGCATGTCCCCAACGAGGTCGGAGTAAAAAGAGTTGGGTCTCGAGCTTGTTTCTCTTGAGGAAAAAAGCTCTGGCCCACCTAAGCGACCTCTCATCGCAAGAGAAAATAAATACGATGGGACATGATATCCTTTCAAACTATTTATTGAGGAATCCCTCATGCAAGAAAGGAACAAGATGATGGATAGTTTCGCGCAAATGCTTCGACGACTCCCAACAGGCGACGCATCTTCTTCAAGCTGAGGTGCCACCCCCTTCAAGTAACAAATAAAATTCGATATTCCTATATTTGAAGGTCAAATAGATGTACATGCTATAGACAAGTGGTTGAATCTACTAGAAGGGTATTTTCTGTCCATAACTTTTCAAATAGAGAAAAGATTACTTTTACACTCCTCAAAGCCATTCCCCATGTCAAAGATTGGTGGAAAACTTTCTGTGAGCAAAAGGAAAGAGTAACCCTCATTATTTATAGTCACAGCCACCTGGGATTCCTTCAGGGATGATATTAAGGAACAATACTACCCTGTTAGAAGTTATGACGACTTGTATACCAATGGACCACACTGCGGCAAGAAAGAGACCAAGCAATGCCATATTTCATGAATATCTTTCATACCTTGCGCACCAAGTTGAGTATCAAATATTCAGAGTGATATCTAGTGATAAAGTATCATGGCGCTCTACATAGATACATCTAGACTGAAATGGAATTTTTAGATATCTCATCCTTGGGCATGACCTACCAATATTCCATCAAAATCGAGCAGAAGCTCAAACAAAAGACGCAACAATTTGGGCCTGTGAACCCCTCACAAAAAAAGATAGGAAAGGGTAGCCCCAACCTACATAAAAAAGGATAGATCAAATATGAACAGTATCAAGACAACTAGTCCAAGATGAAAGAAAATAAGGACACCGGAAAGACAAAGAAAGATACAGGGAAGTGGTGCGACTTCCATAAGATCCCTTTGCATAAAACTGTTGACTATCGTTCAAAGCAATCATTGGTGGCCGAAGTGAAAGCCTCTGACTCAAATGCAGGTTCAGACTCTGAGCCAGAACCAGAAAGGGGAAGAAAAATCATTGATGCGGAACCCAGTGCCACCGTTGCTACCACCAAGCTCCAGCCTGGTGAACCAGATGAGCCAGAAGAAGGATAACACCTCTTCCATTCATGGATGTGGGTAAAGGGCACCCCATTGCACTTCATCGTGGATAGCAGTACCCAGAAGAACCTCATCTCAGCAAAGTTCATCAAGTGGCTAGCCCTGTCGACAACACCGCACCCACAACCCTACACCATTGGATTGCTTCACCAAGGAAGCGATCTCCACGTTAGCCAACAGTGTCGATTGTCATACGACATCAAGCCCTTCAAAGACAAGGTATTGTGTAATGTTGCTCCTCTCGAAGTTGGTAATTTTCTTTTGGGCCAACCTTATTTATGGAAACATCATGTTGTATATGAGTATAGGCCTCGTAGAGTTATTATTACTTTGAACTTGAAATTGTACAGGATACCTAAGGAAATCCCACCTAGTGTTATTTCCTTGATATATGCTAAGTAATGCAAGATGGTCATCTCTCAAATGGGGAAGTTTTTCTTCTTCATGATTCACTCTCAGAATAAGTGAAAGATCACAGCCACATCCAGGGTCTTTGCCACCTCTCCACACAACAGAATCAAGTAGATAAGGTCATGGAAGAATACTCAGATATCTTCTCCTCACCTACCAGAGTACCTTTGCACTGCCAGGTCAAGCACCCCATCGATCTGACCCCCAGTGCATTCCTGCACAATGGGCTAGTCTATCGTCGCTCTCTGTTAGAGAAAGAGGGGATCAAGCGACATATCCAAGAACTGCTCCATAAGGGGCACATCCTTCCTATCTCATCACCTTGCAGGAGCCCAATTGTGCTGGTACAAGAGAAATATGGAACCTGGCAACTCTGCATTTATTAGCAGGCTCTGAATAAAATCATAGTTAGAAACCGGTACTCGATTCCCCGAATCTACGGCCTCCTTGATAAACTCACGGGTTCCAAATACTTCAGTAAGATTGATCTGAAGTCTGGCTACCACCAGGTCTTGATAGAACAAACAGATGTATGGAAAACCTCCTTCAAGTCAAAGGAAGGCCTTTTTGAATGGTTGGTCATGCCCTTTGGTTTGGAAAATGCTCTAGCCACTTTCATGAGGATGATGGATGATATCCTGCGACCATTCACCAATACTTTTGTAGTGGTATATTTGGATGACATTCTCATTTACATCAAGACTTGGGCCGAGCACTTGCAACATATTCAGTAGGTTATGCACACCCTATGGTAGCACAAACTACATGCCAACTTGGAAAAATGATCCTTTTGCATGGATAGGGTCCATTACCTAGGCTACATAATTGATCAGTATGGCATACATGTGGACCCAACCAAGATCCATGTCATCCGTGACTAGCCAGCCCCAACCACATGCACTGAGCTTCAGAGCTTCTTGGGCCTTGCCAATTTATACCGTAGGTTCATGTTGGGATTATCCCATATTGCATGGGCCCTTGGCCAAATAACCAGGGGTGGTGGTAAGGCAAAATTTGCATGGGGCCGGTCCCAACAACAAGTGTTCGATGATTTGAATCAAAACTTGTGCTCAACCCCAGTGCTTTCACTACCAGACCTGTAACAACCCTTTAAGATCAAGATAGATGCTTCAAACTATGCGGTGGGAGCCGTTCTCACTCAGCACGGTCACCTCATGGCCTATCATAGTGAGACACTATCAGATGTTGTCTGTAAGTACCCTACTTATGAAAAAGAAATGTACTCCATTGTACAAGATGTCACTAGTGGAGACATTACATTCTTGGGAAGGAGACAATCATCCACACTGATCATAAGCCATTGCAGTTCATGCAGACATAAGAAAAATTGTAGAATGATCACCATCAACAGTGATCCACATACTTGTAGCAATTCCACCTCAACATAAAGTATAATAGGAAGCACCAATCACATAGATGATTGCCTCAGTAGACCACCAGTCGTGGCTCTCACCACGGTACTAGACTCATGTGGCCATGAGATCTCTAGATGGCCCCAACTCTATGAGACAGAATTGGACTTCGCCACCACCTACCAAATGTTGGGTGAAAATGAAGTTGTCGGTAATTTCCATCTTCAGGATGGGTTGTTGTGTTGTCTGAGCCATATCTATGTTCCATCAAGCGAGCGAGTGAATCTTATCTGGGAATCCCACTACAATCAGATTGTAGGACACTTTGGTGTCGAAAAGATAGTGGTGATGTTACAGAAACATTTATACTGGCCGAAACTTTCGACAGGAAGTCAACAAGTATATCAGGTCCTGCACTGCCTGTGCTATTGCCAAACCAAACACTAAGAAGCAGGGTCTGTACACCCCACTTCCTACTCCTGACAGGCCATGGGAATCCATCTTAATGGACTACATGTCAGGCCTCCCGTCCACCAAGCGGAGAAATGAATGTGTTTTTGTGGTCATTGATCACTTTTCTAAGATGGTGATTCTGGTTGCCTGCAAGAAGAACATCACAACAGAGGCCACTGCCAAGCTCTTCTTTGAACGAGTCTGGGTACATTTTGGAATCCCACAAACCATTGTCTCAGATCTGGACAGTCGATTTCTCAGCATATTCTGGTCAAGCCTCTGGTCACTACTAGACACCAAGCTCACCAAATCCATGACCTTCCACCCCCAGACAAATGACCAAACCGAGGTTGTCAATCAAATGATTTTTCATATCCTTCGCATGTATAATTCACAGCACCCTCACACATGGGATGAGAGCCTTCCCTATCTCCAACATAGCTACAAACAAGCCCTGCATAGTTCAACCAGCTATAGCCCCTTTCAGGTGGGGTTGGGTTTCCAACCATTGGGTCCCATAGATGTTGCAATTCCCCTCGTGGTCACCTCGACCAACTCTTCTCCTGCTCCAATTGAAGGTTACAAAGCCACACGGTTCACTGAGCGGATCCAACACATCCACCAAGAGGTTCTAGATATCCTATAGAAGTCCAATGACAAGTACAAGCAGCGCCATGATCAACATCGGGTGCCACATAAGTTTTAGGTGGGAGACAAAGTTTGGTTGCACTTGCAGAAAGAACGCCTTAGAGGACCCCATAGACAGATTTTCCCACTCTTTTATGGGTCGTACACCATCACCAAGGCTGTCAGGGATAATGATTTTGAGCTCAACATTACTCCTTTCCTTGGCATGCACCCAATGTTCAACGTGGATCTCCTTTGCCCTTATTTCCCACCATTATTGGACACCTCAGACATAGCAGAGAAGTTGACACCAACATAACTCAACCCCGAATGCATACAAAAGGCATCCAATGATCATATTGTGGACACAAGGATCAAGGGCACTCGACAACAAAAGATCCAGATTTATCTAGTTGTCAAAGCAGGGCAGCTCGTGCACCAAGGCAAGTGGCTCACCCAGGGCCAAATTCAACAGAAATTTTCTCATCTGATGGAGGAACTCAACACAATAGAGACCACTTCTTCCTAAGGAGGGATGATTGATCCAGGTGGATATCAGTGGCCACCCACCTCATCCAACAGGCTGAAAACAATTTTCTGACAATTTTGGCAATTTACTATTTTTACTAGTTTTAACTTCCGCGGCCATTTTGAGGGCCTAAATGAAGGATTTTTGGTATCAATCTTCTTAATGATATTCGAAGGCATGATTGAGCCCCCAAAATGAATCTCCTTAATGATACATTTCCAATGGGCTACCATATTCCTAAAACGAAGATCGTATGCAAAAGTTATGACCCCAGGAAGTTGATGTACTAACTTACCCAAACGGGGCCCACATGACTTTTGGCGCTTCATCTCCTAGGGTTAGGTTTTTGGATGTCTAGGGTTTTTTCCATTCTTGTTTATTGTTAAAATTCATTCAGAGCCTCATTGTAACGATCTTCTTGCGAATGAGCGCAACCATCACATCTCTTCTCAGAGATAAGCTGCCACCATTCCAGCAAGTTTGTTTCCACTGCATTTTACAGTTTCAACTTATTTCCTTATTGAATAGAAAACTAGTTTTACTGTATGTCTGTTATTTTGTGTTAAGCATGTGTTAATAATATGTAGTCATTTCATTATTCTCACAAAATCCGGATCACTTACTGAATTTGGATCTTAGAAAGCATCATCAAAAGAATTTATCCTTCCTTGAATTCCGACTTTCTTTTCTTCACCTTCCCTCAGAAATTTGTCTTAGATATCCTTTGGTTACCTCAGACACCTATAGGTATTCAATATGCCCAAGTGTGTCTTAAATGAGAGAGCCTTTCCTCTTATTTATACTCTCCAAGTAGCTTCCTTAAAAACATCTTCTGGGTCACTTTGCCCACTTTCCTTATTTTAGGGTTAACCCACTTCTAATTTCTCCATTAAATTTATTATTTAAATAATTGATTTTGTATTCACTTTGAATTATAGTACACTCATCAATTCACTTTATTATTTACCTTCTAAAATCTGTTAAACCACTTTGACTACTTTGACCTTTTGGGGCTTCTAGATGACATAAGAGGGTCCTCCAACTTCGTAAGGCCATAACTCTCAAACCATGAGGAGTTATGTGACGTTCCACATACCATCATAAATGGAATGACTTTTACCATCCATATAGAATAGTATTACCTACAAATATATCAAAACTCATACCATTATCCATCAAACAAACTTGGGTCCATTACCCAAACCTGAGTTCTCCAACTTCTCATGGCCATAACTCTCTAACTGTGAGGAGTTATGTGACGTTTCACATACCACTGGAAATGGAATGACAAGCACTATCCATATAGGATAGTTTCACTGAAAAATTCACTGACCTTCATCTCATTATTCCACAAATAAGCATGGGTTCTCTAACCATACTTCTAGGATAACTCAATCCGCAAAGCGTCTTCCCATGAGGGATTTCACCATAAGGGGACCACTTTGGAGTTCATCCATTTCTACTTATTATCAACCATAACAAGACAATAATGAGTCATCTTTACGTTAAACAATCTAGGGTCCATTACCCAACCTTTGTGCTATGGGGCTTTCTTCAAGGGTTGACATCAATGACAACCAACCTTAATCAACATGATTTGTAATTAGGAATCTTGAGGAGGTGGAATCTGATAACTCAAGAGCTACACCATTACAAAACTTATGAGGTGGCTTGATGGAGCTCTACCTCATCCAAGAACTATTTTCAAAAAACAATCTTCTAAAGAATGTTTAGTGTTATTTGGTTATGATATTTTAATTATATTTGTCTTTTAGTATTATAAACCTTAACCAATATTATTAAAATATAAGTCTTATTCTTATAATAAAATAAATTTATGCTATAGTTTAGGTTATAGTACTCATAAAAATAACATGAATATGACTTAATGGCTATATCAACCTTTTAATGCATTCAAAATGTTAACAAAAAGAAATATACTATAATTTATTGAGAATGTTAACAAAAATAAATAAAGTATAATTTATTTTATGAACTCAGTTTGAATTTAGAAAGGCTACGTGTTATAAAATCAACTTTTTGTTATACATCATATGTCTCGTTTCATAATTCATCGCTTTTTCCATTATTTTTATTTAAAAAGTTAAATAAATAAAAGTAAAATTTTAAAATATAAACGATTTATTCCAATTGGATATCAATCATTATAATATTTCTTATCATAACAAAAAAATTCATCAATATAAAATTGCAAATTTTGATAGAAAATGTTAATGCTAACCTAAAAGGGCCTTGCTTTGATATTTCTTATCATAACAAAAAAATTAATCAATATAAAATTGAGAAAATGTTAATGCTAACCTAAAAGGGCCTTGCTTTGATCTACCTTTACGTACCTCTTTATTATTAGCATGATTTAGATGGGAGAGACGTGAATCAAAAGGTTAGTTTCCCAACAAATTAGCGATAACTCTACATCGTCTTGTAGCTTTGCATACCTCTTTATTATCCACATGGATTAGATTGAAGAGACATGAATAAATTTTCATGTTAGTGGTCCTTCACTAAAAAGAAAATTTTTTATGAGCCGCACACCATTGGGTTAAAAATAAAATTTCAATGTTAAGGGTCCTCCACTAAAAATAAAATGTTTTATGAGCCACACACCATTGGGTTAAAAAGAGTGGGTGTAGTCTATGAATTTAAAATATCAATGGCAATCTCTCTCCATATTCATATACACTTTAAGTTTTAATCTAAAATTACTTTAAGTTTTTTCTCGGATGGGGTGCTACCAGGTATAACACGTGGACAGTTCACAAGGAGGCCACTTAGCCAGATGGTCAGCCAGTTGGTGCCCGATCAAACACATCCCCCCAGTACATCACCTTAACAATTTAATGCAGTTGCCGCCACCCCTCAGAACACACTTGCATCCAGCCTGTCGCATGAACTAGAAGCCTTCACAACGTGAGAAATATCATGGCGCCATGCAGGTCACCTCACCTGTCACTTCCTCTCCCCAGATATGGCACCCCTACAGCCGAGCTCGGGACTATTCTTCATCCTTTGTTTCTCAACGTTCTCCCTCTCTAGCCCTCCCTGTTTCCTCTTCTCCTCCTCCCCCTCTGGAGCATTCTGCACTTGACCCCACAGACCCTTCTACTTCTCCTCTACGTTTTCGTTCCCAAGCCACCGATAGCCCTTCCCATGCCCCGTCTAAGAGGTAAATCTAAGAGAGAAGCAACCTAGTACGCATCCAGGGGAAAAGCGGTGCCCAATTCCGACCCTCCACCTGAAAATGATGATATCCCTATCCTGGCTCCCATCATAGCTCCCCCTCCCACAGAGCCACTTCGAGAAGCTACCCAAGACCTTTCACCGCTCTCAAACCTCTATGGCTGCCGAGCAGAGTCATTTGACACACTGGGAAATTATTTGGGTTACACACCTCCCCCCCTCTCCAGCTCGTCATCCGCCTCCTCCACCCTCCCCCTCTTGCCACCACTTTGAAGCTACCTCCGCTCCCTCACCCCTTCCTTCCTCCTCGTCTGACTCCCCACTTCTCTTTGCCTGCAACAAGTGCATTGATCGAGAAGTGATCATAGCTTCACTGCATGAACTCACCATAGGACAAGAGGAAATCAAGTTCGCACTTCTGGAATTGCAGAAGAAGGATGTTGAACGATGGAGCAGGGTGGACATTCTATTGTCCTTTCTACAGGACCTTCGGCAAGCAATTGCGGATCAAGATAGGGGAAAAATGAAGAAGACCCAGGCCTTCACGGGACCAAGGCTCGGTCCAGGTTTCTAGTGTTCTCTTGTTTCAGGTTTTATCTCTTGTTTCTTTCTAGCTAGCCATGGCAAGACAACCTTATTTGTTTAGTTTACTTCTCAACATTTCGCCCTGCGTGGCATTGTAGTTTTTGCATGTCATACTCTATTTTATTTTGGACAAGTAGCACTCTATTTTTTTGGACAACATTGGTTTCCTAGATAAGCACTCATTACCACACATAAACAGTTGTAACTTTTTCAAGAATGCCCTAATACAATTACTAATTTACAAAAAAAAAATTACCTTAAATTTTAATTTAGAATTATGTGAAAAAAATAAAAATAATCGAAAACATTTGTCAATGTAAAAGAAATTATTTTAATACTTATAAAGTAGAATAATTTTTTTCATTATTATAAATATAATATCTTTTTATAAATTTGATTTATTAAATAAGAAATTAAATTGTATTTTAAGTAAGAAATTAAATTGTAATAAGGTTAATATTTAATTTTATATATGAAATTAAATTTAAATATTATTAAAAAGTATATGATCTATTTAAAGTAATTTTACTGATGACTATAAAAAAATATCGAGTTTCTTGTATATATTATTTAAGTTGAATATTCTTGATCTTAAAATAAGATGCAAAATTATTTTTAATTAATTAAAAAAAAAATTCCTTAAAAACTTAAAAAAAATATTATCAAAGTAAAGAAATAAAAAAACTAAACAAATTAAATTTTTTATTCATAAACACCAACTAAATTGTTGAACGACATTCATAATTACTTTAAACTAAATCAAGTAAACTTATATCCAAGAGTACGTGCCTATATTAACATTATCCAACGTAAATTGATTATAATGTTCCATCGTACTTAAAAATATTCTAGTTTTAACCTCTCTTTTAGGAATCTTAAAGTTGGGAATTTTTACAATCTTTCTTTTCTTTTTCTTTTTCACAAGAAGATTATATTATTCAATATAAATGATTGTGTTGAGAGGTGGTTTAAAAGTATGAGTGATATGTGTGTAATTTTTTTCTTCCATATTCAATATGTATGAGTGATATGTGTAATTTTTTTTTCCATATTCAATATGTATGAGTGAAATGTGTAATTCTTCTCTTCTATACTTAATATGATTAAGTTTATGCATGATATTTTAAAAATATTAATAACAAAAAAATATTTCAATATCAATCATAAATAAAATATTTCAATATCAATCTTGATTAAAATATTTTTATATCAACTATCTACAAACACAAAAAGTCTTATTCCATCTATAGTTTTTTTTTACTTCAACTATGAACGAGATGTGTAATTCATTCAAAACTTAACATGGAGTTGATAGTTGACAAGTGACATTTAAAAAAAATATTAATAATAAAACAATTTCTTCTAAGTTCAACGTGGAGTTGACACATACACACATACATTAAGAACCAATGTAGATCCATCTTAATTCTATATCTATCATGCAAAGAGAGGGATCAAGTCCCTCAAGGTGAACCCTTTTTTTAGATTGAAGTCTCTTACGGTGATTTCTTTTTTAGATTGAAAGAACTTAAAAAACAATTTGCAACTTGAGAGATTTGATCCCGTGAATACATGATAAATCCAAAATTAATATGGATGAAAAATTCACACCTCAAAAAATTTAATCCCCATTAACATGTGATAAATCTGAAATTAAAATAAATCTACACATGTTAACTACTAACTTCCTTAACCATACCATTATCTTTAGTTTTTTTATTTTGTTAATTATATTATTTTATATTCACTTTTTATACATCACATTAATATTAAATCATTCACCATAAATAAAATATAAATTATGATTATCGACTTCACTCACCTGCAATTGTCTTTACTTTCTTCATCTTCGTTAAACATTCCAATGTGATGTACTATATGTATGTAGAACGTTGCAACATTTTTTATTTAGTTTTAAATTATAAATGTAGTAATGCAACAAATTTTATTAATTTTTTTTATAACTGTAATGGTTATGTAAAAAATAAAAAATTATAGTCACACTGAAATGATGATGTCGCATTGTTTATGTGTTTTATATTAGATTGTAACATATGTTATGTATCATATTAAGGTTCATGTTATCTTTGTATTATATGTTTTTTTTCTTTTAATGTTAGATAAATAAGTTTTTATGGCTTACTCATATATTAAATGTTTTAATTGAAGAATATGGCAACCTTTTACAATTTTCTTTCATTTCTTTGAATTTTTAAATGGAGAATACTATTATTTACCAAATAAAGAATTAGTTTATAATTTCACAAAACTTAGTTAAAATTTTCGGTGGAGAATAGTATTATTTACTACATAAAGAATTAGTTTATGATTTCACAAAACTTAGTTAAAATGGATCCCAAGTTCTCCTAAACATAATATCTTTCACAAAAAAATAAAACAAACCATATCCTACGTGCTATACATATTTTTGGTTATTTAAATCATGAGGGGGACTATGGCCATCATCGTTTATCAAAGCAGTGAGTTGCATATGCATTGAATGAGTTTCAACACGATCTACCGTGTGCATGATAGTTGTAGTGGTGCAATTATCATGCATATATTGAGTTATTAGTGACCAAGTTGCATATGCATGATAAGATGACTCAAAAAGACTATGCAAGTGAAAGTTTCAAGTAGTTTTTTTTAGACTAGACACTTGTAGTGTCATGATCTTTTTCGCCAATTGGTATGAATCATCTCTAAGAATATAAATGAAAGGTTCTTGGTAAGATTGAGACACACTTATATTTATGGTTCTTACTCTTATAATATTGGTGAAAGTGTTGTTAATTTTGAACAATATATTATTTTCTCTTTTAGCCTTGGTCATTGTAACATCCTGTTTCCCCTAGTTTGTAAATATAACTATAATGGCCAAGCGAATATGGAAAACTTAATATGTATGAATGTTTGATTTGATGGATCTTTGTATAAAAGGTCAATGAATGTAAATTATGTTACTTACTAGAAATATGGATAAGTGTTGCATAACTGTTGGAAGGAGGGTGTACTAAGAAAGACCAGGAATGCTATGAAAAGAGATGGTGAAGGGGACTAGGAATGGTTGTGTTAACCTTCAAAAAAACAGTACCTTACTGGATTTAATTGCTTAAGACCAGAACAGTCTTCTGACCTAGACATGAATTACAGTCAAGATGGTAGGTGGGAAGACCTCCTCAAGAGTTAATGAGGGGATGGGGCAGAGCATCCATCTATAAGGCTTCCAGACCTGACCATGGGCTGGGAATTTGAGCCACACGCAACCTTGCTTAAAGAGGCGAGAAAGGAAGGTGTGGTGAAAAGAGGAATACTGACGAAGAGTGTAGATATGAAAGGTGAAGCTCTCACGTTCAAGGAAAAATTGGGAAACAAGCGTTCTGGTCACAGGAAATGATTGAGAAGGTTATGATACAAGCTGATAAATGAGGTTAGTCTTCCTTGCTTGGTATCATGTAAACCATTTCCAAGATCCTATGGGAGGAGGAGAGTAACCTCTGTCCTTAATGTTGTTGATCCATAAGAAAATATTATGTTGCAGGGCATCATGGTCTAGCTCTGGGGTGGCTAGTGGTAAATCCGTTTGGAGTGACTGAGCCTATGGTTGGGTG
>JASDQU010245516.1:0-14861 GCA_032191745.1 Picea mariana | reverse complement strand
CAACTCCAGGGAACTTCTATTGGCTTTTACTTTCAGGAACACATGGTCACCCACTTTAAACTCTTTGTGGGTTCTGTTCTTATCAACATAATGTTTTTGTCTGTCTTGGGTAGCCTTTAAATTCTTCTTTATTTTTAGCATCTGTTCCTCCATTTCCTTGAGAAACTCTGGCCCAACCACTGCCCTATCAGCTGGATTATCCCATCTTACTGGAGTATTTCACTTTCTTCCATAAAGTGCTTCAAATGGGCTCATCTTCAATGATGCTTGATACCCATTATTGTAGGCAAATTCTACCAAGTGTACGTAGTCTTCCCATTTCGATGGTTTGTCCATCACATACATCCTTAGTGTGTCTTCTATTACTATGTTCACCCTCTCTATCTTCCCATCAAACTCAAGATGATAAGTTGTGCTAAAGTTTAGATTGGTTCCGAACCCTTTGAACATCCCCTTCCAGAAATTTGAAGTAAATTTCGGGTCTCTATCAGACACAATTGTCTTGGGAATTTCATGCAATCTTTCCACTTCCTTCATAAAGATGTCGAAAACATCCACTGCCTTGTGAGTAGTCTTTAATGGAATGAAATGGGCTGATTTCATAACCTTATCCACCACCACCATGCTTGAATCTTGTTGTTTGCCGGTTCTAGGAAATCCGGTGATGAAATTCATTGTCACCACTTCCCACTTCCACTCAGGAATGGGTAAAGGTTGCAGCAACCCTGCTGGGTGCCTATGCTCAGCTTTAACCTTCTAGCACTCCATACATCTAGCGATGTATTCAACAATCTCTTTTTGCATACCTTGCCAAAAGTAATGGCTCTTGACTCCTGCCACAGTTTTCTGATATCCAGGGTGCCCTGCATAAGGCACATTATGCATTTCATGCAAAATCATAAGTTTCACGTCCTGGACATTAGGTACATAAATTCTGTTCTTGTACATAAGTGTTCCATTGGTTTCCAATTTATAATTCTCCACTTTTTGTGGCATCTTACCTTGCTGTAGCTTTGCTACCAAATCTGTGTAATGCAAATCTATATTTGTAGCCTCTGAAATTCTTCTTTTAATATTGGTTCGGTACATGCTAATGGATGTAGCATGTAACTCATGTACTCTTATACTGAGTGCATCAACTACTTTATTCTCCTTCTCTTTGATATGCTTGATATTTAAATTGTACTCACAGAGAAACTCCAACCGCCTACTCTGCCTAGCATTCAAGGTTGGCTGGTCAAATAAATACTTCAGACCATTATGGTCTATTCTCAGTTCGAACCTCCTTCCCATGAGGTAATGCCTCCATTTCTTTAGAGCATGTACTATGGCTGCCAACTCCAAATCATGAGTTGCATAGTTCCTTTCGTGATCTTTCAACTTTCTAGATTCATAACAAATTATGAATCCATTCTGACTAAGGACTCCTCCCAGTCCTTCTTTTCACGCATCAGTGCACACCACACAATCTTTGTTTGGATCTACAATCCTTAAGATTGGGGCACTGGTTAACAGTTTTTTCAATTGCTGAAATCTTTTCTCACAATCATCTGTCCACTGAAACTTTTTCTCCTTCCTTTGCAAGGAAGTGATAGGGTGAGCTATCCTCGAGAAACCTACGACAAACCTTCTATAATATCCAGCTAGACCCATGAAGGATCTGACTTCTGTCACATTCTTTGGCACTGACCATTCTCTGATGGTCTCAATCTTCTCAGGATCTACAACTATCCCATCCTTCAAAATAATATGCCCCAAGTAATGGATATTCTCCTGATAAAATGAGTTTTTTCTCAACTTGGCATACAAATGGTTCTCTCTTATCACTTGCAACACCATCCTAAGATGTTGTTCATGCTCTTCCTCTGACTTGGAATACACCAGAATGTCATCCATGAAGACTATGAAAAAATTGTCTATATAGTCCCTGAATACACCATTCATCAGGCACATAAAAACAATGGGTGCATTTGGCAACCCAAACGACACCACTGTGAACTCGTAATGACCATACCTTGTTCTAAAGGAGGTCTTGCTAATGTATTCATCTTTTATCCTTACCTGGTGATATCCTGATCGGAGGTCTATTTTCAAAAATATCTTTTCATCCTTCAACTGATCGAAGAGGTCATCAATCCTCGGTAGAGTATATTTTTTCTTTAAAGTTACTTTGTTCAGTTGTCTGAAATCGATACACAATATCAACGTTCTTTCCTTCTTCTTCATGAACAAAACCGAGGCTCCCCAAGGTGACACACTTAAGAATATATACCCCTTCTTAAGAATCTCTTCAAGTTGCAATTGCAACTCTTTCATATCTGGCGTACTCATTCTGTAAGGAGATTTTGACACTGGGGCTGCTCCGGGCATCAAATTTACTGAGAATTCTATATCTCTTTTTAGAGGTAGTCCAAGTATCTCCTAAAATATATCCTAAAACTCCTTTAGTACTGCATGGTATTCAATCTTTGACACCTTATCCTTAGGTGTTTCCTCCACATGGGCTGCAAATAATTGACAACCTTCCTTGTAGCACTTCTTCAGCTGCATTGTTGAGATTTCTCTGATAGCAACAACTTTGGGAATTCCTTGGATTGTTGTTGTAGGTGACTCCCCTTGCAGACAAGTGGATTCCATCTTGGTCTCTAGACTCCTAAGTCCAATACAGAAAAGTGCTTAACATGGACAATGACTTCCTTTTAGATCTAATCAAGCTAATAAATGAAAGAGAAGGAGAAAGATATGTACCTTATTAGCGACATTTTTCCTTGCAAAGTCCTGGCTGAGCTTCGATCCTGAGCTCCCTGATAGGTCCTGTAGAACAAAAAAAGATACAATGGGCTTCCTAATCTACTGATATTAGCTCAAATATAGATCCATCTACTGCAGACAAACTCATATGGAACAAACATAAGTTTGAAAGAAGCAGGCCAAGCATTGATTATTAATGAGAACAAGTAAAAGTACTTACAATCCTTTGATGAAGGTGAAACAACTTCTTCCAGTTCTCCTTGTCCAACCCCTTTTCTCAATTAATCTCCACTGATTTCTTTGATGAAATATCACTCACGAGATCATAAGTTTGATGTAATTCTCAATCTCCATCCCCCTTTCACCATGAGGAGGCCTCCTTATATAACCTTGGAGAGGCCCAACCACTTGAGAGATATTTGGGATAAGTTGAGGATTCCTCTCCTTCAGTTGAGGATCTTCCCTAAGATCATGCCTTGACCATCCATTCGAATCCAACCACCTTCAGGAATTGAGGGATTCTTCCCTGATTTGTCTCAACAAACCCAAAACTTGCTCAGAAAAGGGTAGCGCTCCCCCAAAAGGCTGCACAA
Source organism: Picea mariana (assembly GCA_032191745.1). Classification (NCBI taxonomy): domain Eukaryota; kingdom Viridiplantae; phylum Streptophyta; class Pinopsida; order Pinales; family Pinaceae; genus Picea; species Picea mariana. The sequence continues at coordinate 11,517 of JASDQU010245516.1, read as the reverse complement.
AGCGCTCAAACACTCCCCCAAAGAGGCTCAGGGAGTTCTAGCACTCCCTGACAGTGGGTAGGGTAGCACTCCTCTCCAAATTCCATTTTTTAGTGGTTCTTTCAGTGGCAAAAGGTTTATACTCCTTGTCAACTGATTTTTCTTCTTCAAAACTAGTCTTTGAGGTGTCTTAAGTCTCTTTATGATGTCTTTAGAGGCACGACATAGGAAATATGGAAGTATGATGTTTTTGACACTTGCGACACTTGTGGTCAAGATGTGACACTTGCGGACAAGATGCGACACTTGCAACACTTGTAATGACAACACTTGCGACACTATTGAAGTGAGTAATTTTGATGTGTAACAGATTGCCCCCAAAGTGAAAAGTCAGAAGACAATGATGAATGATGTAATTTGTAGACTTTTTCGAGCAAGGGTATGGACGCAGAGAAACTGGAAAAAGATGCACACAACCATCAAACAAATATTATAACATGTTTCAAACTCAAGGCAAGCATACCTATGCTTGAGTGATAAAGACTTTTTAGGTATGGCTGCCATAAAATACACTACAAATCCATAATTATATTAACAAAATGGTATAGTCATTGAAGATACAATGTGGATCTATACTCCTATGAACTGAACTAATCTTAACCATGAAGAATACACAATGGATCTACAAGATGACAAGACATAGGCATGAAAAATACAAAGTGGATCTAGGTAACAATATATGTGTCATAGTTCAAAAGAACTCCTTCACAACCTGGGAAAAGTATACATAAGAGTGAAAAAATAAACCCAGGGTCTTCTTACCGATGTAGTACAAATATAACCATGTGAATAGATGTCCTGATGTCGAACATGGCAGAAACCACTTGATTACCGGTCAATGAGGTAAACCATTAACAAGCGTGAGGGAAAATCACCATTGATGTCAATGATTCCCAAGGTACCCTAGAAAATTACGACGAATGTGAATAGATGAGCTGAATTCGAACATCCATGGAATCATTCGATCAGAGGTCAATGATGTAAACCCACTGTCGGACACGAGGAGGCTTTCCATTGAGGCATGCAGGTCCCAAGGTACTAACTGGTTTCTAAGTCTAGCTCCTAGATAATGTGCTGAAGTCGACAGGAAGAGACTCGTCGAAGGAGGGCCTTGATGTATCCCTCATCAATGACACGAAACTAACATAGAGATGTAATTGGTAGATCAAATGAACATGGACTGACACGGGTATTGAAACAAGATATTTGTGATGGCTGACTCCCGAGGTAGATACTTCCCTTGAACACTGAGGCACAACAACAGAAACATGACATGGACCAAAACATGATAATGCAGTGGATATTGTGACTTTCGTCGGGTGACCCAAAGGATTAAAAGAAACTTAAAGGATTGGCTCAGTGCAGAGGTTCAGCAGATTAAAATGCGTGCAAAGACAAAGTGTCATGTTCAAGGGCGACCGTAAGAGCTACTGGTAGTGTTCTAAAAAACTGCTTGGCTTGCTTCTTTCAATTTTTCCCCCATTCAGATAGACGAGTACCTATTTTTAATTTAACGAGCTTGAGGAGGGTAACACATGCTCGATATGACTCACCTTCGGTAAGTCCCTCTTCCTTTGTTTAACGAACTAGAAGAAGTAAGGGTTCGGTCCCATATGGGCCCTTCAATGTATGATTTTTTAATGAGTCCAGAGAAGGTAAACTCAGTGGTTTTTCATATTTAGAGAGTCTGAAAACAACTTAAATATGACTCCAATGTTGTCCTTTTTCGTAATGTTAGTCTCGCGAGGCTGAAAAAGAGATAAATTATCACTCAAAAGACGCCCTTTCAAACCTTTTAGCGAGTGCTAAAGGAAGCAAGATCACTTGGCAATATTTTCATGTTTAGAGAGTCTGAAAAGAGCTTAAAGATGACTCCAAGGGGTTCCTTTTTTGTGTAACCATGCGAGCCTGAAAAATAGATAAAAGGTTGCTTGGTTGCATTCTCATGTATTTACGAGCACAAGAAAGAACAAAGACTAAGATCGGTATGCCCCCAGCTTGAAATCTAGTGGATTAACTACAGAATGATCATCAAAGGATGGAGACATGCCCTCCAAGCTTCAATTCATTCACCGACTTTGAGGTTGTCACCAATTTCTCTACTAGAGGGAGAAAAAGGATAAGAGTGGATGAAAAGAAGGTTCAAGAGAGATGACTTTTTCATTTTTTAATGATCTTGACACAGGAAAAGAACTATGCTCAAGGCTCCAGGTTCAATCTCCAGATCGTTGTTTCATTTTTTTTAACGAGCTTGCTACAGAGAGGAAAACTATGCTCAAAGATTCTGTTTCATTTTTTAACAAGCTTGCTACAGAGAAGAAAAACTGTGCTCGTGACCTCTGTTTCATTTTTTAACGAGCTTGCTACAGAGAAGAGAAATTATTCTTGTGGGCTTTTCTTGATCATGGCTTCCAAGAGAATAATGCTCTGGAAGAACACCATGTCAAGGGACAAAACTCGGTCATGGCTTCCAAGAGAATAATGCTCTGGAAGAAAACCATGTCAAGGGACAAAACTCGGTCATGGCTTCCAAGAGATTTTCACTGGATGGAAGAAAATGACTCTGGAAGGAACACATGTCGAGGGCCGTGAAAGGGGTAAGGATATCAGGCTCCAATAGCCCTACCGAAGAGATCACCATGTCAACTACCGGATCCAATTCGTCTGAAGTTGAAGTCATGGGAGATAACGCCACATAATTGACATGCAGCGGGGGTGATACTGTCGTCATATAAGAATCATTTAGGGAGGTAATCCAGTCAGGACCGATGAAGGAAAGTTGATTAATAGTCACAATTCTTCCATCGTGAGGGAAAGATATCACACGAAAAAGAGTGGACACAATAGCTTTCATGACATAGACATAATCCTGCCCAAGGAGTAAAGCAAAATCCAAGGGGTCTTGGACTACCATGACATCAATAAAGACAGTTTTCCCTCCCAAAGTTATGGGAAACTGAGGAAGGGTCCCTAAAGGTTGACTAGTTCTTATGTTAAAAGATAATAGATTCTGTGTAACCGACGCATGATAAGGACAACCCAAAGCGTGCCAAGCAACAGAGGAAAAAATACTAATGGACGCACCTTCATCTATCATCGTTTGGGGAACATCTTGACCAGAAACCTGTACTATAATCTGGAAAGGAATGTGAGAAGGAAGACGAGGTATGGTTAATCATCCCAATCAAAAAGGATGGCCCCATTGCTTGGAGGGGGTTTCATAGGAGAAGGAGGAATTCCCCCCATCACGACAGATTTTGTATCAACAAGAAAAATGTGGGCAGTATCGGGTTTAATCTCTAGAGGGAGAGTAGGATTGACCGACGATGGGATCAGATCGACCACACTGACACTCTTCAGATGAGTGGGATCGATCGTTGGCAGAACCAAATTGACCACTTTGACACTCCTCAAGGAAGGAGTGGGATCGACCGATGACGGAACCAGATCAACCACTTTAACACTATTCGGATGAAGGGTGGGACTGACCGAGGAAGAAACTGGATCAGTCACTTGGGTTTCACTTTCCAGATGAAAAGAGGGGCTGATCAATGAAGGATTTGGATCAACTACTTTAGGGAGTGGTTCAACTGAGGATGAAACTAGATTGACCACTTGATCAACCAGATTGACCATAGATGGAACCGGATTGACCATTCCATCAACTAATGATGGGTTGGGAGAAAGCCTATGATAATACTCTGGAAGTTGAATCTTTTCTAAAAGAGAAGAAGCCTCGTCCATGCGAGGACAAAGGTGAGAATAATGCTCACCTTTGCATAACATACAAGGGAATTTGACAATTGTCTTCTTCTTACCAACCTGAATGTCACTAGTTGATGGGGCATCACCATCATGTCTAGTAGAGGCCGATAACGCGGAGGACCATATTTCTAAGACCTTGGGAATACTAGGAAAATCCCTCAGAAAATGGTCACCCTTACAAATACTGCAAGGGAATTTGGGTTTTAGATTCTTCATTTTAATCTTGTTGACCTCATCAACACTCCCAGTATTATTAACAGTAGTTGGTTGCTAGGATTAAACATCTAATTTTGTTGGAGCCTTGTTCCTTTTCAGGTTCTTCTTCTTCTTCTCTTTCCATTTCTTCTTCTTGTGACCAACCTGGCTAGTTGCTTTAGAGCTTTCACTAGGCAAAGAAGGAGAAAGGGAAGGAGACTTAATGGGTGAAGAAGACGAAAAGTTGACATGAGGTTGATGTGTGGGTGGTGTACTGACATCCAAAGTATTAGGTGTAGTTGAAGCATTGGGAGGATTCGAGATCATTGGAGTGGGGAACAGCCAAACCGGTAATCCAATGGTGAGTCCCGAAAGACTTAGTGTGGCAATGTATGGAGGACCAAAGTTTCCAAAAGAAGGAAAGGTGTAAGGTTCCCCGAGACAAGGGGTCCCTCCATTGGTACTCTCAAGATTTGATGCCATTAACACTGACTTGACCTAAGGTCCACTAAGTAATACAAACAACACATGCTATGAATTTGAGAAGCAAACAATCAAACAAACCTTCCCATAATGAAACCACTAGTTGGTGATGAAATCCAACGTTGCGAGATCAAAATAGGAAGAGGTAGGGATAGAGTGGGTGGATCAGTTACGTTGGTGACTTGCTTAACAGACTTATGCCTTGGTGCAAGCTTCCACACAGTAATTGTGGATATAGCCTCCAAGGAGCCCGAGTGAGTTTGACCAACGTCCGTTCCAGGTACAGTGAGACTTCCCTTCACTGTCACCTTGTGTGAGACCTTAAAGATTATGGCTACTAAGGTCACCAACTCGCAGTTAGCCCCTGGGCGGGTATAGTCAACAGTCTAGTTGGAACGTATGGGCAGGTTAACAAGTCTGAAATCAACTTGAGAGGCTCAGACACATAATCGTGGGTATACCTTCAAGTGACCCCCAAAATACGATCTGACTACTACGAACGGTTGAACCACAGAGGGATAATATCCGTAACTCTCCCGAACGTGACCTCGTGTGTAACCCCTGTGTGTGAGGGGGATCCTAGAAATCTTGTACGACAGTTGGATTTTCTCTCCCTATCGAAAAATGCTAAGTTTTTTTGATAGCTTTGGAAAGTTATCCTTTCAACCTATTCCGAATCCCTACACCTTAAACTAATGTAGGTTTGCTAACAAAGATATAAAAAGTCTGATAAATTTTAGTTAAGCATTGATTTTAGTGGCTGTTGTTTACTCAGAGGTGTATGAGAGTGAAAACTGATGATATTATGACTCAGTTCCCAAAACATGCATAAGAAATGATAAGCAATCTTTTCTTTCAATGAATGTCTAATTAAGGGAAGGAGAAGGATTTTCCTTTCACTGTCAAACACTAAGATGAAATGACCTCATGCAGTAGTCCTCAATAAGGAATCCAATGCAATGCTAAAATGTTTATATGTGATTGATAATCAGTAGATGTAAATCTTCCTATGCTAATCGAACTTCAAGAGTTGTGAAATTTAAACAATCTGGAAGCAAACTTCACATAAACCAAAAGACACCCTTGTTGTGATCAACCAAGAAACAGAAAGCCAAAAAATCAAAAGGAAAAAGAGATTGGACAATATGACTCAAAGATCAGAAAGAAAAGTACAAAAGACCTTTGAAACTCCTTACAAAGTTTTCACTCACTCAGATAAACGAGAAGAAAACGACAAATTGACTCCAAATCGTCAAGGACAAAGAGTTATTGCAAAGTAAGGAAAAATGTCAAAAAATACAAACAAAAGAGGATGAATCCTTAGAAAACAGAGTATTGAAGGCCAATACCAAGATGGACTGAGAGTATGAGACCCTGAGCAAATGCAAAAGGCAAAAACTGAACTCAGAAACTAAAAACCTAGAGGATTTTTCACTGAAAATGGGGTAGCGCTCTGGTGTAAGGGGCACCAGAGAGTTCCAACGCTCTATGTAAGACCACCAGGGATTGTTGGAACTATGATAATAAGGGTAGGGGATCACTATGCTTCAAAAGATTAGAAAAATGCCCAGAAACTAAAAAAATCAAGGAAATTCAGTCAATCAACTTGATTTTGATGAAATCAAGAGCCAAACAATCAATTCTAAGGATCAAAAACAATATGGATAAGGTCAAAAAAGTGGGCAAAGGGACAAAACAAGATCTGGGAATGGAAACAAAAATTAGAGCTCCTCCCTAGTGGAGTCACCAATTTCTGTTGTAGGTGAATCCCCCTGCGGACAAGTGTATTCCCTCTTGGTCTCTAGACTCCTAAGGCCAAGACATAAAAGTTATTAACATGGACAGTGAATTCCTTTTAGATATAATCAAGCTAATAAATGAAAGAGAAGGATAAATATATGTACCTTATTAGCGACATTTTTCCTTGCAAAGTCCTGTCTGAGCTTCGATCCTGTGCTCCCTGATAGGTCTTGTAGAACAAACAAAGATACAATGGACTTCCTACTCTACTGATATTAGCTCAAATATAGATCCATCTACTACAGACAAACTCATATGGAATAAACATAAGTTTGAAAGAAACATGCCAAGCATTGATTATTAATGAGAACACGTAAAAGTACTTACAATCCTTTGATGAAGGTGCAACAGCTTCTTCCAGTTCTCCTTGTCCAACCCCTTTTCTCAAGTAATCTCCACTAATTGCTTTGATGACATCTCACACATGAGATCATAAGTTTGATGTAATTCTCAATCTTCATCCCCCTTTCACCATGAGGAGGCCTCCTTATATAACCTTGGAGAGGCCCAACCACTTGAGAGATATTTGGGATAAGTTGAGGATTCCTCTCCTTCAGTTGAGGATCTTTCCTAAGATCATGCCTTGACCATCTATTCGAATCCAACCACCTTCAGGAATTGAGGGATTCTTCTCTGATTTGTCTCAACAAACCCAAAAATTGCTCAGAAAAGGGTAGCGCTCCCTCAAAATGGTGCATAGAGCGCTCAAACACTCCCCCAAATAGGCTCAAGGAGTGCCAGCACTCCCTGACAGTGGGTAGGGGAGCGCTCCTCTCCAAAATCCATTTTTTAGTGGTTCTTTCAGTGGAAAAAGGTTTTCACTCCCTGTCAACTGATTTTTCTTCTTCAAAACTAGTCTTTGAGGTGTCTTAAGTGTCTTTATGATGTTGTTAGAGGCACGAAATAGGAAATATGGAAATATGATGTTTGTGACACTTGCAACACTTTTGGTCAAGATGCGACACTTGCAGACAAGATGCGACAGTTACAACACTTGTAATGACGACACGCGTGACACTATTGAAGTGAGTAATTTTGATGTGTAACAACTGTTTTCCGATTACCTTTCTCATCCAGACAAGTGAATGCCTTGTTATGCCAGTCCAAGATGGCATGGTGTTGATCCAACCAATCCATTTCAATTAGACAGCCATAAGAACCTAAAGGAAAAACATTCAATTCAACCTTTGTGCTCAGTCCATTCATGTCCATAGGACAGGACTTAACCAACTCAGTGACTTTCCTCTTGGTTCCTATAGACAGTTGCACTAACCAAGACTTTTTATGTTTTCTTCTCAACAAATGCAAACTTTCCACCCCTCTAGGATCTATATAACTATGGATAGCTCATGAATCAATTAAAATAGTAAAGGGTTGGTTATTAATCATACCTTCCACTTCAATCATGTGCGACTGATATTCAACTTGCTTGTTGTCCAGGGCTGCGTAGATCCTTGGCATTCTATTGCCCATGTCCTCCACTATTTCATCTTGATGAACATTATGGACAATTCTCACTTTGCCATTTTTATTGGGACAATATCTATACTTGTGGTTCTCTTTACAACCCCAACACTGAATGGGCATCTATCTTGGCCTTTGTTCCCCTACATCAACCATTCTCGATTCTCTAAATGATGGATGTCCTTGAGGACTGTTTATGAAAAAGGGAGGTTTGTCTCCCTTCTACCTCTGCTCTTTCTTAAACTTCTTCTGGTCATCCCAAGCCTTCTGGAATGTAGGCTTCTCTCTTTTCTGCTCATATAAGCATTTCACTCTTCTTATCGTTTCTTCCATAGTTTTTGGGTTATCATACTGGATCTTGTCCCTAATGGAAGGTGGAAGTCCACTCAGGTACCTTTGAATCTTGACAATTTCATCCTTGATGAAAAAAACATACTTCAGTAATTCCAAAAATCTTTGCTCGTATTCATCAATGGTCATGCTGCCCATCTTGAGTTCAAAGAACTCTTTCATATTTCCGTGGTAGTATCTTTTAGTCAAGTATTTCTTCTCGAAATACCTCTTGAATTCCTTCCAAGTGATATATTTCTCTCTAATGTGTTGCACCTGCACAAGCTGATCCCACCACATGGATTCCTTTCCCTTCAATTAATACATTGCAATTCTTCCTTCTACATGAGGAATAATCTGCAGTTGGAAATATTTCCTCATGCCAAGCAACCGTGTTTTGACATCTTCCTCCTTCTTATACTCTCAATCAAATGTAGGCAGCTTAATATTATTCATCTCTACCTTCAATTCATGCACTCTTGATCTCCTATGATTTCTGGTAGGAGATGAGCTGGAACTACTGTGTGCCCTCCTCTTGGAGTGAACTTGGGAGTGATGATGGTGTCTACCCACACTCCTTGACCTTCTTCCCTCAGAAATCTAGTGACTCCCTATTTTGCTCAAGTTTCTCTCCTTCTCCAACTTCTTCTCTCTTCTCTCCAAACTCCTTAACATATTTATGTTAAATTCACCTTATTTTTCCTGAGCTTTTCTGAGCTTTTTTCTATCTTCTCGGCGAGTTTGGGCATCTTTCTGCAATTTTTCAATGATTTTAATCATGTTTCCTTCCTTAAATATATCTTCTCCATGCCCATTGGAGTTCGATCCTTAAAATACCAAGTGAGCATCTATTCCTTTTGCTTCATCCTCAGAACTGGAAGTAGTTTGTGCCCTTTCCATTTCTTTTGCACTCAGTGGAAATTCTACTTGGTTCTGGCACTCACTAAACTTCTGCAAACACAATGTGTAGACAACCAGAATTTGTCAGGTCACTAATCCTTAACAAATTCCACATCATTCAAAAACAACTTGATTCAAGAAAACGTTCAGTTTCCATGATTTTTTTGAGCTTTGCTCGGCTCTGAAGTACACTTAGGCGATAGCCCTTTTCCTCTGTTTCCCCAACCCCACACGACCAATGGTCATGACCAAGCACTAGATCTACAAGGTTCTCTAAATGAAACTTCAGGGTTTCGGTCCTGGAGTCTCTCACACTCACTTTTCTCTCCAAATCCCGACTTTCAAACTTCTGACCTTTCTCATCCCTGGGCCCATAGCACAATTGTCACCAACCAAGATGGTGACACGTGGTGATCTTAAGAAGGTCCACGTTACCTCGGGTGACGCCATCCGACCCTACTACGTCTATTGTTTCCTTCGGGACCCACTAGCACGTGGCACACATCCCCTATGTCCTCATTAATCCCAGTGACGTCAGCCCGACCCAATACTTTGGCTCATTGGGATTTTGTGATTCCGTGCCTCAGGAGTTTGTGCATCAACACCTCCCATTCTCCCAAAGACCGAACTTCTGAAATGCCGACATTTCAGAGCTCCTAATCTGACGGTCCTGACTTCCCCATGATCTGACAACTTAGATCTAGTCAGAATTTCGCATGTCGCGAGGTTGAAAGACCTCTCACCTTCATTCTTTCGATCCCCGAAATGTCGCGATTCCTCTTAGAAAATTAACGGTCCAGATCTCTCCTTGATCAATAGTTTTGATCCAATCGCAAATTCGTGTTTCACCAATTCTCACGGACTCACCCTTTGACCATTTCAAGTCACGTGTCAGTGAAAGGTTGATTTCTCTCCACGCGTCCGTCCTGATGGACGGTTCTGATGACATTGGGGCTTCGCGTATCGCGATTTCCACACTCTTGTGCAACTCCAAAGGGTTTTAAACATTGTGCATGTTCCCTAGATCCAACGATTGTTGGTCCACACACTCAGATCTAATGGCCCAAATCTGATCTCTTTTGCGTGCTCTCCTTAGTGTCTGGACATGGATTTGACTGTTCAGATCTTCTCCTTTATAGCTGATCTATCGATGCGGTTTTATTCCACCACAACTCCTCCTGAGCTTCGTAACACAACCAATGTAACACCTTTGCACTTAGAAACAATATAAGGTTCGAAATTGGTTCCCCCAAACACCATTTCCACTTGAAACCTTGGGTCCAAAGAACACTTATCCGACCCATCCAGGCTCAGCGTTGAAAACATGGATCTGATACCATATTGTAACGTCCCCCGACCATCAATCCCCTTGACAGACGACGCTTCTTCATGGAAACATTCTCATATTTATGTGGCATGCATTTAAATGAAGTTAAATGGATAAGCAGAGTAAACATATAATTACTTCTAACATACAGAATGATTGAAATCAACATTAAATATCATTGCAATGGAATACATGATAATATCACAAGCATCACAAATATGCATTTTAATTGAAATTATACACATGCATATACTTATCTTTGAAACTGTAGTAACTCCACCAACTACATGCAGACCTTCCATGAACCTCCCAGCCTTAGAACTCACTGCTCATCACGCTCAACAGTGGGTCACCATCGAGCTAGGACTAAGCTCCACCCAAGGCAAGGGAATCATAGGCTAGGCCGAGGTTACAGGAAAACTTCACAGAGCAATCGAAAGGATTCTCTCTAGGAGCCTTCTTATGCCCACTACTAACGGACTCTCATTCCCCACATGCCTTTTCTTCCCGAGAGTATACACCTTCATAAGAACAGGCCATTGGTGCTTCACCTCCCTCTCTGGGTCTCAACAATAGGCCAGATCAAGTATTCTCAAAGATCCGAAGCTGGTGTTGGACTCTCTCTGGGAGAAAACCACTTCCCAACATAATCTCTCACCTGGAGGGAGATGCTCACATGCCTAACAACCTGCTTCTTCTACCACGGGCCTAGCAACCTGGTTCTTTAGTCAACTTCAACTCAATTCCTGCAAGGTGAAGATAAGAGAAACATCAATAGGTCAATTCCACTCAAGAACACAAAAGGCAGTGACTCAAAGATAATCCAGGTACGACTCGACTGTGCAAGAGTGAATCGGTTGGATTACAGGATACACAGGTGACATGGTTGAATCCACAGGTTTGCCACTGGTTTTCAGAGGGAGTGACAAGGAATCCACACAGAGGTCAAACACAAACTCAACAGTTCAGACAAAGGGTGTATCAGTTTCTCAGGAAACATCGCAGGCATCGGGTCTCAAAGCTGCGTGAGGCATACATAAGTCCGATGAAAATCACCATTTCAGAAAGCTGACAACAGAATGGAGGACGAACCCCAAAATCAACTGACGCTTCAACTTTTAACTGCATGCACCCAAGTTGACACTTGTCTTCCTGGTGTTGCATGCGTTCCCTTTTTCACACTTGGAGTTGCATGTGTTGCCTCTCCCAGGAAT
>JASDQU010245514.1:0-21192 GCA_032191745.1 Picea mariana | reverse complement strand
AACACGATATCTCACTCATACGACGTCCATTTGAACCCGTTCAAGTTGCGTAGGTCTCGTCCTCACGATCCCAACGCAACTTGAACGGGTTCAAATGGACGTCGTATGAGTGAGATATCGTGTTCTGTCCATTTTGCCAAATAAGCAAAAATTTTTTGTCTGTCCAGTCTGTACAGTGTTAACGTGGCATGTGCATACTGCTGACGTGGAAGGGTGACGTGGACTGTTGAATGTGTAGAGATGCTGACATGGCATGTCTGTACCACTGACATGGCATGTCTGTACCACTGTTGTGGCATGTCCGTACCGCTGACATGGCATGTATGTACTAGACACGTGGCAGGTGGTCGTACCGACACGTGGTAGAGGCTGACATGGAAACTAAGGTGGACTAATCACATGATGACACTTGTCAGTGGCTGAGATGGAAATGGTTATGTGGCAATGTGGTGGACCAGTAGTATGGTGCCATGTGGCCCAGACGTGGGCTGCCACATGGCACCCCCTCCATGGTGTAAAAGTTGGTTTGTGCTCGCGGGAGTTGGAACCTGCGACCTCCGGGAGACGTGGATGATTTGGCAGGGTTGGGATACTAGCTCGACCACATGGTGGTACTTAACCATATATGGCATTATATTGTTTTATGTTTGGAATATAGTCTAGTTGGAGCGGGGTTTGGGCTAGCACTTAACACCAGCCCCCGGTTGTATGTTGTGTTACCATATGACCCATCTCACACTCAAACGTTGGCACGGGTTACAAACCACTCACAACAGTAGCTCGACACTTAACACTTTATCCAACGGTCAATTTCCCACGCTTCGTTACACCTGTCATCTCCTCATCCCACCGTTCAATGATTGCTACATATGCGCCTAGGGTCCCACCACAGGGGGGCATACACCCAGGATCTCTATCGGGAAAAGGGCCCAACGCACTGACGATGCAACAAGTCACCCCAATTCTCGGAACAGTGCGGTGTGCTAGGTTTTTGGCCTAGTAACATTGTGCGAGCCAGGTTAGACACACACAGGTGCGAATTGGAGAACCAGAGACAACAAGCTTGAAGGGGGAATTTTCCAAGAGGATATCTTCTTCATTTTTTGGCCAAATTAGGTATAGAAAAAACCAGCTAGGGGTTTTTGGATGTTCTTGAGCCATTGGAGCGATCTATTTGGCATTTTGAGCATTGTAAGGCACTGTTTTAACACTTTGAGCAAATAATTAAAATGATCCATTGGAAGCTAGACCAGGAGATGTATCCCAAGAGAGGGGTGAACTCCTTTATCATTTGTTGTGATATTTGGTTACTTTGATGGTTGTTATTGTTGGTTATTATGTACATCTTAAGTGTGAAAATAATCTAATTAATGTGTTTGCAAATTGATCATATTTCCCATGCACACATACCATTTCACTTACAATTTTAAAAAGATTCAAGCCTTTACATTTTCAGATCAGCTTGGCCCCAGAGGGCCCATCTTTTCTTTAGTGCATCCCATCTATTAGTCGCATCAACATCCATCCCACCTACCTGGTCCTGAAGTAGCAACGGGTCTTTCTCCATGAGGTAATGAGTCAAGGTATCATGGTATGTGTCACTTTGATTTTCGAAGCATTTGAATATGTTGCATCGAACTCTCCTTTGTTTCATAATGTTTGCTTGGAAATTATGCTCTTTAACTTGTTCATACCTGGGGGGGTGACAAAATTCCCTAGTAAGTCGATTCCCTTATGATAGTTGCGGGAGGTATTAACCTCCATGTGTAACCCTGACAAGAATAGAATATTCTGGGAAGCAAGAAGAAACCCTAAAGCATTGATTATAACCCTAGAAGACAAGTCGGCTAAAGGAAATATTTAATATTGAGTTTTTTAGCCTCCAAAACGAGAAGTCGACCCAGACAGCTTAGGAGGAGCAGTATAAATACAAGATGCTAGATCTCATTTGACATACACCGCTCGCAACTACAGAAATGTAAGAGTGCGCACTGCAGAAACTGAGTAAGTGCACAAGTCTAGAGAGTAGTTGTAGTTGCAACTACTGCTACCTGTATTCTTGATTTAGGCTTGGACTTTCTATTGGTCATGGTTTGGACTTTCTGCCCTGTGTGCTAGCTCTGGAGAGAGGTACGCTACATTGATTGGCTATTAGGCCTAGGGTTTGCTTCCAGAATTATTCTCTGTCGAGGTTAAGGTTCTCGGGGGTGGCTTCGACCTATGGTTAGGTAACAATATTGCTATATTGTCTATAGTTAAATGAGCACACCTATTATTTCTAACAAGTTATGGGCCCACACTATCTTTGGACAGTCTAACCACTGGAAGATAGATTGGGAGGATTTGCTTAGTTACAGTTGTAGTTGCAATCAAAGTTTTTTTTACAGGAATGAAACCCTAACGCTCTTGTTGAAGCACCTTAAGTGAAGAGATTGACTTAATTTCTAGATAGCCTAGTGTGCCTTAACCTAGCGCACCTCCTGGTACTCTTAGCAAGCTAAGTCGTCAAGTTTGATTTTTTGGTCAAATTCAAAGGTTGACCAATTCAAAGCAGTTATGACTTACTCTATGAAGTCAAAAAACAAGTTAGAAGGGGCCTCTAACTTCAGAACATGGAAGATAAGGATTGATCTCATCCTTGCCAAGAATAAAGTGTTGGATATCATGAAAGGAAAGATCGTGGAACCACAATTTGAAGAAGGAAAAGAGAAGGAACCTTAGAACGTTGCAGCTATGGAGAAGTTCAAATACAATGACATCAATGGCGTGAGTATCATAGTGGACTATGTAAAAGACCACTTGATACACTACATCTCTCATCTTGACTCATTTAAGAAGATGTATGATGCCCTAACTAACCTCTTCTCACTCATAAACATTGGACAAGTAATGAGTCTGAAGAATGAGCTCTGTGACATGAAAATGAATGATGATGACAAGATAACGCCATACCCTGTGAGAATCTCGCAGTTAAGAGATCAACTACAAGCTATTGAAGAAATAGTTTCAGAGAAGGAACTGGTAAATATAGTACTCAATGGTCTTCCCAAGACATGGGATGCATTTGTCATTAGCATGAACAAAAGAAAGGATTATCCCACATTTGAAGAACTTTGGACTTGTTGTGCACAAGAAGAATCAAGGATTAATGCAAAAGAGAAACCCCAAAAGAAATACGATGATCAAGCTTTCACAACAAGGTTCAAGAATATCGGGAATAAGAAGAAGTTTGGCTCAAGGAAGAAACCAAATAAAGAAAAGGATATGTCAAATATACAATGCTTCATCTGTCGAAAATATGGTCACTACGAGAACCACTGTCTTGAGTTAAGAAAAAGGAAGGAAACAGACGAAGCAACAGTTGTCGAAGAAAGGGAACCCTCAAAGAAAGTCAAGCAGGATAAAACATACTTCTTCTTCTAAGTCAAGGTAACAATATTCTTCAAATCCCCTGTATATATCATGTTTACATAGTTCCTGTACATATCATGTATATCTATTTCTTAGAAGAAAATATGTTCAAGGAAAACAATACCTATGGAAGAATAAAAAGATAAGGATTGTTATGACTACAAGTCAAACAATACACATGAAAAAGATTAAGTATGTTGACAATCTTTGGTAACAATTCCTGTGGAAGCTATTATATAAGTAAAAACTGTTAGATAAACCAAAATCAGAATCAAACCTGAAGAGACCCAGAAGAAGTCAAAATAGAAAGAAGTCAACAATCAAGAGGAAATTAGAAAAAAACTTGTGACACTTTGCAAGAGGCAATAAGGATGCAGACATAAGCATGGACTCTCTTAGATAGAGGGAGTTGATTACAGAATTCCAAAAGAAGAGCATGCATTCATGTATGAAGCAAGGATTAGGAGGGAGCTAATCCTAAATGATATGACCGATTGAGGATTATGAAGTATATGTCCTTGTTCCCATTGAAAGTAGCAGCCATGATAAGTGACACCTATTCAGAAGAAGTCTTCTTCGAAAAGAAGCCTCAAGGTATCCTTGGTTGTCCATCTACATCCATGATCCTATGATGAAAGGAAGAAGTTGAAATCTTTAGGGMRTGTAATCTATAGAAGACTCCATGGACCCAAGAGCTAAAGTGAAACATGAGGAAGAACATGAAGATTCCAAGAAAGAAAGAAAAGCCAAAACAACCAGTTATTATACCAAGAATCACAAGACTACTAGCTTGGTTTGAACCAGTTATTAAGTATGTTGACAATCTTTGGTAACAATTCCTGTGGAAGCTATTATATAAGTAAAAACTGTTAGATAAGCCAAAATCAGAATCAAACCTAAAGAGACCCAGAAGAAGTCAAAATAGAAAGATGTCAACAATCAAGAGGAAATTAGAAAAAAACTTGTGACACTTTGAAAGAGGCAAAATAGGATGTAGACATAAGCGTGGACTCTCTTAGACAGAGGGAGTTGATTACAGAATTCCAAAAGAAGAGCATGCATTCATGTATGAAGTAAGGATTAGGAGGGAGCTAATCCTAAATGATATGACCCATTGAGGATTATGAAGTATATGTCCTTGTTCCCATTGAAAGTAGCAGCCATGATAAGCGACACCTGTTCAGAAGAAGTCTTCTTCGAAAAGAAGCCTCAAGGTATCCTTGGTTGTCCATCTACACCCATGATCCTATGATGAACGGAAGAAGTTGAAATCTTTAGGGAATGTAATCTATAGAAGACTCCATGGACCCAAGAGCTAAAGTGAAACATGAGGAAGAACATGAAGATTCCAAGAAAGAAAGAAAATCCAAAACAACCATTTATTATACCAATAATCACAAGACTACTAGCTTGGTTTGAACTCACTAGAAGCAATCAAGAAGAAGAAATTCAAGTTATGATGAAGAACAATAAGAAATTGTGAAAAAGGGTTATGAATGGAAGCATTGTGAGATTCAGAACTAGAGGTTCTTCTAGAAGGAGGAGAAGACTATGATAACAACTTGTTCCTGTAAACCAGATATACCTCTATCTGAGCTATTACATCTCTTGCAATATCCATTGATTGAAGTTTACATCTGTTGGTTGTAAAAGATTGTTCTCCCAATAGAGCATTTGAGGAAGAAGCTTATGTAAAGCAATCTCAAGGTTTTGAGGTATACCAGAAAGAGACCCATGTATGCAGATATAAGAAGACCTTGTATGGATTCAAACAACTTGATGCATAGTATCTCATATATAGCAGAAGCGTGGTGAAAACTTTCTATGACAGAGATATTGTATCATAATAGTTACTCTGAAGTCTGGGATGATGGATTGCTAGTCCATGGAAAACTCTCATGATGACAGAAGAAGTGCTACTTGGATATGTTTCAGTTTGAGCCTTGCCACGATGTCATGAGCTAGCAGGAAACAAAAGTGTTGAATTCGACCATGATATATATTGTAATGGTCAGAGTTACATGAAGCATAACAAACCAATGTTCCATAACAAACCCAAGTACATTGAGATCAAGCATTACATTCTCCGTGATGAAGTCTAGAAAAAAGAAATGGTTCTCCAATATATCTCCACAGATGAGAAAATAACAAATGTTTTGATAAAACCTCTGTCCAAGATGAAAAGATTACAAGTTGGGGATCATGGAGACGACTTCCTTATTGAAAAAAGAAGATATTACGCCTAGGTTGGGAGGGAGCACTGATGTGTTATTGATTTATGGACAATCATTTTTTAGTTCGAAAAATGGTCCAAGATGAGCAGTTCCTTTCCAGTTCGGAAAGTGTTTTGATATTTCTGACGGACAAGCATTTTCCAGTTCAGAAAATGGTCCAGATCAGATAGTCATTTTCGTAACAAAAATGGTCCGATAGATTGTTGATGTACCATAAACAATGACTCCCCTTGTGGCCAGTGTCGGAGAATGGTATAGGACAATCATTCTTCTTGGAAGTCACTCTCAGTAGTGGTCAAGTAGAATGGTCTTCCTCATCAGGCGCTCATTCTTTCGAAGTTCACAATTATGAGCAGTTTCGAAGAATGGTCTATTTTGGAGGTTGGTGTAGGACAGTCATTTCCGTTAGGAAATGGTCAAGACAATCATTCCCTCGGGCAGACTCATTCTCTCCAGGTTGCACTATGATTAGTGCCAAAGGAATGGCCTAGTTAGGTGAATGGTCCAGGTTCAACAATCAAGGACAGGCATTCTCTAGGGCAGACTCATTCTCTACAGGTTGCACTACGATTAGAGTTGGAGGAATGGACCTATTAGGTGAATGGTCCAAGCTCAGAAATCAAGGACAGTTATTCTTTTGTGCTTAAGAAGAATAGTCCAGATAGCCCATGGCTGATGTTTTACTTTTTGAGGGTAGATGATCTTCCATATCTCACAGATGTGAGTGGAAGAATGGCCCACATGACTTAGTTTATATCATGATATTGTTTCTATGCAGGTTGATATTAGATGATATGATTGCTATGGATATTGTATGTCTATGGACAGTAGATGTATGCTACTATGGTGGATGTGTTCCACTGGTTGTGACTATGTGTCACTGATTAAGTAGTCGTGTGCTATTTGGTGTGGTTGTGTACCACTAGATAGTAGTTGGGTACTATTATGGATAGACACAGTTGTGTTCTATTGAATGACATTGTTTTGATTGCCATGTAGACTATCAATAGTGTTGAAAATGATTATCAGCTAGATGGATAGTCAGTGTGCCAGTGGACAGACATTTTCCAAGCGGAAAATGGTTAGGGACATTTATTCTTCTATGAAGTATGTCTGGATTAGAAGAATAGTCCTTATAGCCCATGGCCTGGCTTCCAACATCTGTTGGAATAGTTATTCTTCTAGGACATATGTCTGGATTAGAAAAATGGTTCTTGTATCACTCAATGGAGTGAGTGACTTATTCAGTATCATGCCTGATTACTCAGATGGAGTATGGCTTCGAGAGATGATGCAGTTGATGTTGTCAGATGATATTGATAATGATGAGGGTGCTCATGATCTAATCATGAGATAGCCTATATGGCTATGATGATGCTACCAACTGAATGGTATGTTTGTGCTCAAGACCATTGCTTTCAATACCTCCCTAGCTAGGAGGGAGTGTTGATATTATGGTAGATGCAGGAGGTATTAACCTCCATGTGTAACCCTGACAAGAATAGAATATTTCGGGAAGCAAGAAGAAACACTAAAGCATTGAACATAACCCTAGAAGACAAGTCGGCTAAAGGAAAGATTTAATATTGAGTTTTTTAGCTTCCAGAATGAGAAGTTGGCCCAGACAGCTAAGGAGGAGTAGTGTAAATACAGGACGTCAGATCTCATTTGACATACACAGCTCGCAACTGCAGAAATGTAAGAGTGCGCACTGCAAAAACTGAGTAAGTGCGAAAGTCTGGAGAGTAGTTGCAGTTGCAGCTACTGCAACCTGTATTCTCAGTTTAGGCTTGGACTTTCTATTGGTTATTGTTTGGACTTTTTGCCTTGTGTGCTAGCTTTGGAGAGATGTACATTACATTGATTGGCTATTAGGCCTAGAGTTTACTTCCAGAATTTTTATCTTTCAAGGTTAAGGTGCTCGGGACTGGCTTCGGCCTATATTTGGGTGACAATATTGCTATATTGTCTATGGTTAAACGAGCACACCTATTATTTATAACACTAGGTACACTTACCACTTTTCCTTCCATACTTACCACTTTTCATCATTTTCCCTCTCATCTTCCCCTACCTTGGTTTGGGCATTGGGTTTTCTACACTAGTAAGGGTTGTACCTTGCCTTGCGGGAAGAAGGGGCTAAAGGCCCAGAGGGAAAAAGTAACTCGCAAGAGTTAAAATCCAAAATAAAACCTTGATATGCTTCGCCCAAGGCTTCCCAAGAAAGCAATAAGGCTTCTCAGTAAGAAAAGTGGACCCGTAAGATAAAATAAATCTCAAGGTCTATTGGTGGATGGGAGGTCTCATCATGAGTCGGCCTATTAGGTCCATGGGAATGTAGCGGTATGACACTACCATCTATCTGGTCACCAAACCAAGGTAGTGGCTCTTGGTGGCATAGCCGAGAGAAAGGGGGTCTCATCATGAGCCAAACTTCTCATTTCCATGAAGTGCTTTTGGGTAACGTTGTCACCACTGGTCAACACGCCAGGAAAATGTCCCCCAACATTTCCCTTGAAAATAAAAAGAAATAAGACAAAGAATAAAAGGAATTGAATGGGCTAGGAAACAATGGCATCCATGACAAGGTGAAGCTCGCCCTCTATAGAGGCACCCACAAGTAAGACCTACATTTCCCTGCTATCACTACACCCCTTGCCCAAACATTCCCTACACCATTTCATACACTTACATGAACTAGATTGATATTCACCTGGGAAACACCCCAAACTGGAGGAGGATTATCCCAAAAGGACATCTTGAAACCCTCTCCAAACCTGGCTTGTTAAACTACATAGTGTCTTTGAGAATTTTTCTCAGTAAAGGGGGGTTTGATGCACATGTTTGGGCAATTTGATTATCGGATGTGATTGACATTGCTATGATCCATGTGACTTATGAGCCCATGGAGGGTGTACTTTTTGTTTCTTTAGGACCATGCCCGATGGACAGGTATGTATGGGGAGATGATTAGCTTGGACCTCCATGGGGCTAAAACCCCACTAGATGGATGTTGTGACCCCAACCAAGGGTAGAGAGACACCATAGGATGGCACCAGGAAAGAAGAAGAGTGTTTCCCCTGAGACACTCTGGCAGCCCTAGACCAAGGGGGGTCTTTGGCTTCCACCATGACATTGGCCCTTGAAGGCCCCTGACGTCATCATATTGACCCTTGACGTCATCCAGTTAGGGTTTGGCATGAGGACAGTTTGGTGCTAGTTGGCACGTGTGGCAGCTTCTGAGGTGTTTTGGGGCCTAATGTTTCACTTTTTAGGCCCAGCGTTCCATGATGGGGCCTAACGTCACCCTTAGAGGGGTATGACACCATCCCTAAAGTAAAATTAGGGTTTAAATTGTTAATTTTAAGTAGAAACTGGATTTTTGATGTAAATTGGCCATGTCGGCCTTTTCTGACCTAAAAGACAATTAAATGTCATTGTCATTGTATAAATAAGAGATACAACTCTTGTATTTTATCATCGTTCATTGATCACTCAAGTAAAGGTCTGAAATTCAGCCTCCCTTAAGTGTATTTGGCTGAAACTAGTGGTGCACACTTCTTGAAGGAGGCAATTTTTGGTGCATTTTGACTATTTTCTTGTGGAGGATCTTCAACTAGGGTGATTTGCTAGATTATTCTTGGTGAAGTAAGTGGAAAATATGCATTTCTTTATTGTGAATGAATTTTTATGGTTATTTTTACTTGTTTCATGTTTAAGATTATGAAATTGCTAGCTTGAAACCCTAGGGGAATGACATATGTTATTATATTTTTCCCTATAATCTTCCATGTGCTAAAATATCTTGAAAGGCACCTAATTTGGAGTAGATACTAGAGCCCTAGCATTGTAGCACTCTAGTAACCCTACTTCCATTACCCGATTGCATATTTTATTACATTTTGTTCAAGGAAAGAGAAAATCGCTAGGGCCTAACCCTTGTTACTTTCTAGCAAATTTTCTCTTGGAAGTGGATTTTTGAGGCCTTGGGATATGAACACCTCTCTTATCCTCTCCACCCTTCAACATATCATTATCATTGCTATCTTTCCATTAAGATTTGTTGTTGCCATTAGTGACTCCATTTTCCCTAGAAAAGCACTAGACTACCTTCTACAAGTGTTGATTGATCAAACAAACACTTATACTCTTATCCTTGAACTCTTTACTAACTTTTTCTAACCCTAAATTAGAATAACTCCTAAGATAACTTGTTTTTGTAGCAAAACATTGCTACAAACATATAAACATACATTAATTTGGCACATTTACCCACATAACTTGCACTAGAACTATTCAAAATTCAATTGTGACAATTGCTAGTGAATCTACTAGGTAAGTGCTAGTTTTGTGTGTGGTTTTCTTGCAATTTTGACCATTTAAACTTGTTGTTGTTGCAAAATATAGCTACAACCATCTAACTACAGCAAAATCTCTGCAAAAGTGACATTAAAAGCTAATTAATCATTGCCAACTTTGCTTGTGACAATTTACTATCAATTTGCCTAGTCAAAGTCAATTTTTATTGCCTTTTTCAAGCAATTTCAAACCACAAATCTTGTGTTTATTATAAGATATTAATTGTTGCATTGCTGCAAATTCATAATCAGCTAGCTTATTTTATGAAGGTTTATTGTCTTATGAAGTACTAACAATCATCTGGTACTTGGAAAGTGCCTCCTTTGCCTTGTTGTCTTGTTTTAGGCAAGTACAAAACATTATCCATTTGCTTCATCCTTAAGACATAAAATAAACCTTTGATTAGAGTGATCTGTGAGAGGGGAAGGATTTCCTTGTGACTATTTTCCTTAGCCTTCTCAAACCCCCCAGGTCACCAGGGATGTATCCCCTAGGGTAGTCTTGACATACTCCTAAATAGAAAGGGATCTCCTATTAAGGTGAAAGTGATAGGTTATTCCTAGTTACGCCAATTATTTACCCACTTGCCTTGGGCTTTTGGGCAAGTACAAATTGTGCGATAACATTTTGGTGTCATTGTTGGGGAACACTAAGTCAATATTCCTCAATGACACTTTTTCAGTAAGCCTTTCCCTCAAAGCCCTTATCTTATGAAGCTTATTTGGCGACTCCGCTGAGGGTGATTCCCTCTTTTCAATTTGATGATCCCTAAAAGGAATATCTGGTGACTCCACTAATGATTAAGCCAACCATGGCTTCTCAATGGGACCTAGGAAATTTTAAACCCTTGGATATGAGTAAAATTCTAGGTTACCCACGACAAATGCCCCCGAGATATGAAAAATGGCTCCCTATATTCACTGGTAGTGATGGGGTTAGAGCCGACAATCACATGGATAACTTTTGGGCTTTCTTTCAACTCCCCCCTATCAATGACGATGTTGAGGATTTGGCAATGAAACGTTTCTCTGCCACTCTTCATGGCAATGCTAGGGAATTGTATGATGATCTCCTTGATGCTAGCATCACATCTATGAACTAGTTAGAAACCTTTCTCAAGAGATGGGGTATTAAATTGGAAGATATCCAAATGCTATTGAACAGACTCGAGTATATAAAACAAACTAAGAATGAGACCGTAAGGGAATTCCAGGATAGGTTTGAGAACTTGTTGTATTAGATTCCTAGAAGCCATTGTCCTGGAGACAAGTACCTCGTTTATCTCTATACCAATGCACTCATAGTGCATTTAGGGTTCCTCCTCAATAAAAAGGGGTAAAAAACAATCGATGATGCCTATTACATGGTCATACAAATCGAGGTGAATATCTCTTTGTTCAAAGGAAAACACATCCTTTCTCTAGAAATCGAAGTAGACAACCCCAAAGATACCCCAGATACTCTTATTCTGGAGAGATTAGTCTCCCTTGAGATATTTGAAAGAAGGGAACAAGTCATCGACCAATAGGAGGTTGAGGAGAAGGATCCTAATGGGGGTTTCCAATCCCATGAGGAAGAGCAAGAAGTTACTCATGCTTCTACCGAGGATAATGACGACATGGCTGAAGAGCGAGAGCCTGAAGATATCAAACACGATGATGAAGTATTGATGTGTGCTCCTCCCTCTAATGAATCCATCCAAGAGCCCATTCCTCCTGCACGAGAAGAAGGGGATGAGGTTAGTCACTTTCCTTTTCAAGTTTTTTATGATACCTTATTCTGTGATTCAGATGGGGAAGAACAAAGGGAATCCTTGGACAAGATAGATCCCCCTTATTATGAAGTTGAAAATGTAGAGACAAGTCATGAGGACGAGACAATGATGCATGCTCTTCCATTTAATGAAGTTATCCAAATCCTCGAAGCTCCTACACAAGAAGAAGTACAAATGGTAAGTTATTTTCCTTTCCAAGAGTCTGATAATGCTTTATTTTATGATTTGGAAAGTGAAGAAATGTCAAAGGAGCCCTTGGATGTTTTAATCCCTTCATGTTATGATAAAGGTGATGACTTTGTTGATAATATTGATGAATTCATACATGTCGGAAAACATAAATGGGATGTGATTGGATATGATGGGGATCCCGTTTATGACATTGAGGGTCATTTCCAAAAGTTTCCTTTACAACTATCATATGAGGTTACTAATAATTTTGACATTCAACAACAAGAAGATCATATGATTACAAACATTTTTCAAACACCCAAGGATGACCTGGTGCTATGTTCTCCTAAAGATTTTCGGTCATACCTTGAGGATTTTGATGAATATTCCTTTGAGCACTTAGATTTTTTCCATGAAGAAGATTATCAACCATTGTTGTGCTCAGATATTGATAAAGGTGAGGACATCGCTTGCCCAGAGAAGGATCCTTGTGACAATGTTTTCGAGCTCCCTTCGACTATTTTATCTCGCTATGTTACTAAAGGTGTAGTTGGGAAGCATGTCCTTTATCTTAAGTTTTCTCTGAGGCAAAGCTTACTTTTAGAATTCAAGGGTAGGTTGAATACCTCAAGAAGAAATTTGTTATCTCCATCTTTCATCCTTCCCTTAAAAAATTGTCAGTCGTACTCTAGGTTCTTGCTAGTCTTTTCCCAGACCTCGGGATGTGAAGACGTCCAAGGTAGCCAACCTTCAGACTTTTTGGGTTAGTTTTTTGAGGCTTTGATTTTTCATGATCCCTTTCTGAGATGGATTGAGCACTTTCCTAGAAGTGTGGCTTGGCATAATTTTGTCCCTCCCACCCACCTCCATGAGCTATAATTTATGATTTCCGATGATGTGATACATGTTCTAACTCATGTTATTTTTGTGCTTAACTTATCATTGTTTTGGTTGATGATAAAGCACAGAGGCAGGTATTATGAGATATTTCTACGATGGCTTCATTGGTTATTTGACTACACTTAACATTCAACCAACGGGTAAGTAGAGGTAGGTAGGCATTTGCATCCATTGTATATATTATCTGCATATCATGCTAGTATAGTTTCATTTTCACATTGTATTTTTCCATTATGTATATATGCTTGCTTACTTTTATTCCATTGTATCACCACCCCAAAGATTACTAATTCCTTTTGTTGAGATCTAGCAGATTACAGGTCATGCTAGAGATGTTGAGATTCTCATGGGCTCTACGGTAAGCACATGTCCCCGAGTTGGAGCCAGATGTTATCCCTTATCCTAGGGATAACTAAGGAGATTATGTCTTGAGGCCCACAGGTCCTAGACATTGACTACCAAGATCCATACAACTTGAGATTGGCCTCGGAGGGCCCATATTTTCTTCAGTGCATCACATCTATCAATAGCATCAACATCCATCCCACCTACCTGGTCCTAAAGTAAAAACGGGTCTTTCTCCATGAGGTAATGAGTTTGGGTATCATGGTATGTGTCACTCTGATTTTTGAAGCATTTGAATATGTTGCACTGAACTCTCCTTTGTTTCATAACGTTTGCTTGAAAATTATGCTCTTTAACTTGTTCATACCTGGGGGGTGACATAATGCCTTATTAAGTTGGTTCCCTTAGAGATGAGTTGCCACTAGGTGGGTCTGTGAAAGGTCATCATCCATTCCTTCCATACTTACCACTTTTCATCATTGTCCCTCTCATCTTCCCCTACCTTGGTTCGAGCATTGGGTTTGCCACACTAGTAAGGGTTGTACCTTACCTTGTGGGAAGAAGGGGATAAAGGCCTAGAGGGTAAAAGTAGCTCGCAAGAGTTAAAATCCAAAATAAAACCTTGAGATGCTTCACCCAAGGATTCTCGAGAAGCAATTAAAAGGCTTCTCAATAAGAAAAGGGGACCCGTAAGATAAAATAAAACTCAAGCTCTAGTTGGTGGATGGGAGATCTCATCATGAGCCAGCCTATTAGGTCCATGGGCATGTAGCAGTATGACACTACCATCTGTATGGTCACCAAACTAGGGTAGTGGCTCTTAGTGGCATAGCCAAGAGAAAGGGGGTCTCATCACGATCCAACCTTCTCATTTTCGTGAAGGGCTTGTGGGTAATGTTGTCACCACTGGTCACCACGCTAGGATGATGTCCCCCAACTTTTCCCTTGAAAATAAAAATCAATAAGACAAAGAATAAAAGGCATTAAATGGGCTAGGAAACAATGGTATCCATGACAAGGTGCAACTCGCCCTCTATAGAGGCAGCCATAGGTAAGACTCACATTTCCCTGTTATCACTGCACCCCTTGCCCAAACATTCCCTACACTATTTCATACACCTATGTGACCTAGATTGATATTCACCTAGGAAACACCCCAAACTTGAGGAGGATTAGCCCAATAGGACATCATCAAACCCTCTCCAAACTTGGCTTGTTAAACTGCATAGCATCTTTGAGAATTTGTCTGGGTAAAGGGGGGTTAGGTAATTTGATTATTGGATGTGATTAACATTGCTATGATCCATGTGACTTATGAGCCCATGGAGGGCGTACTTGTTGTTGCTACAGGACCACGCCTGGTGGATAGGTACCTATGGGGAGATGATTAACTCAGACCTCCATGGGGCTAAAAGCTCACTAGATGGATGATGTGACCCCAACCAGGGGCAGAGAGACACCAGAGGATGGCATCGGGAAAGAAGAAGAATGTTTCCCCTCAGACACTTTGGTAGGACTAGACCCAGGGGGGTGTTACCCTTCCACCATGACGTTGGCCCTTGAAGGCCCCTGACGTCACCATATTGACCCTTGACGTCATCTAGTTAGGGTTTGGCATGAGGATGGTTTGGTGCTAGTTGGCACATGTGGCAACTTCTGAGGCCTTTTAAGGCCTAACGTTTCAGTTTAGAGGCCTAGCGTTTCATGATGAGACCTAACGTCACCCTAAGAGGGTCATGACATCATCCCTGAAGTGAAATTAAGGTTTAAATTGTTAATTTTATGTAGAAACTGGATTTTTGATGTAAACTGGCCATATTGGCCTTTTGTGACCTAAAAGACAATTAAAGGTCATTGCCATTGTATCAATAAGAGATAAAACGCTTGTATTTTATCATCATTCATTGATCACTAAGTAGAGGTCTGAAATTTTTCCTCCCTTAAGTGTATTTGGTTGAAACTATTGGTGTGCACTTCTTGAAGGAGGCAATTTTTGGTGCATTTTGGCTATTTTCTTATGGAGGATCTTCAACTAGGGTGATTTGCTAGATTATTCTTGGTGAATTAAGTGGGAAATATGCATTTATTTATTGTGAATGAATGCTTATAGTTATTTTTACTTGTTTCATGTCTAAGATTATGAAATTGCTAGCTTGAAACTCTAGGGGAATGACATATGTTATTATATTTTTCCCTATAATCTTCCATGTGCTAAAATCTATTGAAAGGCACCTAATTTGGAGAAGATACTAGAGCCCTACCATTGTAGCACTCTAGTAACCCTACTTCCATTTCCCAATTGCATATTTTATTACATTTTGTTCAAGCAAAGAGAAAATCACTAGGCCCTAACCCTTGTTACTTTCTAGCAAATTTTCTCTTGGAAGTGGATTTTTGAGGACTTGGGATACCAACACCTCTATTATCCTCTCCACACTTCAACATATCATTATCATTGCTATCTCTCCATTAAGATTTGTTGCTGCCATTAGTCACTCCATTTACCCTAGAAAGGCACTAGACTGCCTTCTACAAGTGGTGATTGATCAAAGAAACACTTATACTCTTATCCTTGATCTCTTTACTAACTTTTTCCAACCCTAAATTAGACTAACACCTAATCTAACTTGTTGTTGTTGCAAAACATTGCTACAACCATATAAACATACATTAATTTGGCACATTTACCCACATAACTTGCACTAGAACCATTCAAAATTCAATTGTGACAATTGCTAGTGAATCTACTAGGTAAGTGCTAGTTTTGTGTGTGGTTTTCTTGCACTTTTGACCATTTAAACTTGCTGCTGTTGCAAAAGATATCTACAGCCATCTAACTGCAGCAAAATCTCTGCAAAAGTGACATTAAAATCTAGCTAATCGTTGCCAACTTTGCTTGTGACAATTTGCCTAGTTAAATTCATTTTTTATTGTCTTTTTCAAGCAATTTCAAAGCATGAATCTTGTGGCTATTATAAGATATTATTTGTTGTTATAAATTGTTGCATTGCTGCAAATTCATAATCAACTAGCTTATTTTATGAAGGTTTATTGTCTTATGAAGTACTAACAATCATCTAGTACTTGGAAAGTGCCCCGTTTGCCTTGTTGTCTTGTTCTGGGCAGGTACACAACATTATCCATTTGCTTCATCCTTAAGACATAAAAGAAACCTTTGATTAGAGTGATCTGTGAGAGGGGAAGGATTTCCTTGTGACTATTTTCCTTAGCCTTCTCAAACCCCCCAAGTCACTGGGACGTCTCCCCTGGGGTAGTCTTGACATACTCCTAAATAGAAAGGGATCTCATATTAAGGTGACAGTGATAGGTTATTCCCAGTTACACCAATTCCTTACCCACTTGCCTCGGGCTTTTGGGCAAGTACAAATTGTGCGATAATAGAACCCATTCTCAAAAACTAAGAATCATAAAAGACGACCAGACCTAACACAGAAGATGCACTTTTGAGGGTTTAAACAAATGTGATAATAACAACATATCTTAAATACCAATCGAACGTGAGTAGAGTGATCTACTCTCTTGCAAGATTGAGCAACGAGATCATCGAGGTAAGCTTCGACAATATGCTTGAGATCGTGAAGACCAAAGGTCATGGCTCGTTGGAAGGTTGCTCCGACGTTTTAAGGCCAAAAGGCATTTTTTGGTATGCAAAAGTACCTCAAGGACAAATAAATGATGCCTTATGTTGATCCTTGGGTTTGATCTGAATTTGATTGTATCCTAAAAATTCATCCATAAAAGAAAAAACCTTGCTTTCCACACACTCATCGAGAATCTGATCAATGAAAGGTGTCAGGAAGTTGTATTTAGGACAAGACTTATTCAGGTCTCGAAAATCCATACACACACATATGGTTCCTTGTTTTTTATTCACGAGAACAGAGTTGGATACCCATTCAATCAAAGAAATCGGGTAGATGAAACCAACATTAAGTAGTTTCTCTACCTCTGCCTTAATGGCATGGGCCTTCCTAGGATTAACAACTCTAAGTCGTTGTCGAACAGGTTTAGTGTCCAGATAGGTTTTGATTTCATGTTTGACATTGCGAGGGTCGATTCTTGGCATCTCTTCATATGACCAAGCGAATACGTCACAAAATTCTTTGAAGAGATCGGTGTAGATATGAATTTCTTTAAGCGAACTATCTACATCGATATATACATTTTCAATTTTTCCAGGAATTTGATAGATGTCCATCATAATGGTAGGATAAATACTTGCCATGTTTCCTTCGGCATAAATGTCGTGCATATCTAGTGGAACCACAACGTGACCGACCATCTCACTCAAGGTAGATCTAAAATTGTTTTGTTCGATCCTAACAAGCTCTGGAGGAAGTAAGAGAGATGATGCATATCATGCCATGGCCTATCAGGACCATTCATGGCGTCTAAGATGGCTTCATCCAAAGGTAAAGTATCATCTAGGAAATCATGTGAACAAGATGATGAGGTGGCCCATATGGGCTAAAGAACATGACCCTCCTCGTTCGTGTACGAGGAGACAGGATCCGGGTCAACAATAGAGTTATGAACAACTTGATAAGTTATCTATGCCGATGACAGTGGCATTTCCATTCCAATATGTGACTAACCTTCACAAGACATGGTTGGGGATGGTAGAGTCCAAGAATCATTGAAATACGAAGTACGGAAAGGAATGAACTTCATTGACGAAGAAGACCTGCTGGACATGGCATAAATGTGATGAATTGGTGCCACAAAATCAAAGGTACCCATGAGGGAGGAATACATTTCGACACCAATATCCTCAGATTTTGGCCGAGAATTGTCGATCACATGGATCGAAGGTCCAACTGATGCCTTGGGACTAGCATACGCAAAGGATAACTGATCAATCATCATGATTTTCCCTTCCTGAGGAAAACATAGATTATGGAAAAAGACGATACAATTGTAGTCATAACATAAGTCCAATTATGCCCTAGTAATAAATTATGGTCAAGGGGTGCATCAACCACCTCGACATCCACCTCCACCATCTTTCCACCTAACTAGATCGGAAAGGTGGGAAGAATTATGTGGGGACAAAAAGAATGACCATCAAATGCGGTCAACATATTCAGAGATTGAGAGAGGGTTGGAGAGCCAATGGCTCTCCAATAGGTTAGGGACATCACACACGTTGCAACACCTTCGTCAATAACAATACGTTTGATGGTCTACTTCAAGTAATCCACATGGATTTTAAAGGCCACGTGGTAAGGCAAACAAGGCTTCACATCTGTGAAGTCAAACTTGATAACCTTAGAGCCACATGGGTCTAGAGCTCCTAAAGAAGATAGCAAGGCATTCCTCTATGAAGGACACGTCTGGAGCACCTCCAAATTCAACATCACACAAGGGGTTTGACCCAGATCTTTGATAATCAAATAGTTCTAGGAAGCTCTAGCATTAGGGTTGTGAGCATAGCGTTTTAGTACTCCTTTCGGAATACGATGTAGAGGCTTTGGATTTTCTATCTGAAAAGGTGTTTCTGGAGGAGGGGGAGACTCTGGACCTAGAAAAATTTGTGAAGAACTGTAATCATGAGATCGAGTTGCTACATTAATTTAAGAATTGACCATATTTACACATAGATGGTCACCTTCATGAGCCAGGGGGTTTTGATTCCCACTCGATGCATTTTCGGCATCAAAGGAGCTTGAGGCCATGTGTTGATTATGTGGAAATAGACTGGTCCAGACAACGGGCGGTTGAGATAAGAGCCTCATGGCTTCCTCAAGTTTGGGGCATAAGTGTGTAAGGTGATCATCTATACAAAGTTTACAAGGAAACTTCACCTTCCACTTTTCTTTCTTACCCTCACTGAAATTGTTATTCGATTTATCATTGTTAATGTTGTCCTTGGGTTTATTATTATTATTATTCCTCCCACCCTTACGATTATTACCACGTCCTTTCCTTCTATTCCCTCCTGGTTGTTGGTTACCATTCAGGTTGGTCGACGAGTGTACATAATGCACATCTATCGACTGAGTGGGAGTGGAGGACACAGACGAAGCTTGTCATGCTACAAACTGGCTTAGAGACAAATCCTTCAATTGGTTCATCACCAAGTCTATAGACTTAGCATTTGCGGAGCCTATAATGCCATCGGCATGAGGCCCAGGATTTTGTCTAGGGTTGTAATTTGACCTCGGTGCATCAAGAAGAATTTTGTATAACATCCCAGATTAAGCATATATGAGATCCAATTGCTGGGCTTTGAAAATATCTTCCTCTTCATATGTTACCCCGGATGTAGAAACTGTTGATATTATGGTAGTTGCGAGAGGTATTAACCTCCATTTGTGATTTTTGACGAGATTAGAATATTTTGGAAGCAAGAAAAGATTTGGATATAACCCTAAAAAAGAAGTCGGCTAAAGAAAATATTATATATGAAGTATTTGGCACCCATAATGAGAAGTCGGCCCAGGCAGTCTGGCAGAAGCAATATAAATATAGGAGGCCAGTCTTCATTTTAGCCAGAATTCTCAGAATTGCATAAATACACTTGTGCACACTGCAGAAGGCCTGTAGTGCGCAAGTCTAGGGAGCACTTGTTGCCGCAACTATGAAATCTGCATTTTTAGTTTCTCTAGGTTGAAATATTTGATCAATTTTGGTTATCTTTGCTTGGTGCATTGGCCTTGGTTGGCTATTGGTTTGCTACCAGAATTCTTCTCTCTGTCAATTTCAAGGTGCTCAGGGGTGGCATTAGTGCCTATGGTTGGGTGACAATATTGTTATATTGTCTATGGTTAAACAAGCACACCCAATATTCTAACAGGTTATGGGCCCACACCTCCTTCGTTCAGTCTAACCACTGGAAGGAAGCTAAGCCATAAAGTTATCAAGCTCGTTGAAGAACTGTCACTAGGATTTCTAGCGGGTGTAGTTACTAAAGCACTGTCTCTAGGGTTACTAGCAGATGCAGTTGTAGAAACCCTAAAACCCTTGTCTAACGCTTTATGATGGAATACCTTACTCAAGGAGAAGATGTTCTAGTGTGCCTTAGTCCAGCTCACCTCTTGGCACTCTCAGAAGGCAAAAACGTCAAGATTGAAATTTTGGGTCAAAGATTGACCAGTTATCAGTCAACATAAATCATGAATGAAAAGACAAATCATCTACACTACTCAACGCTCACAGGAACACTTGAAGATGACATGTGGATAATTGATAGTGGAGCTTCCAGGCATATGACAAGAGATCAAGCCAGATTCTCCAATCTAAATGAAAAGAAGACATCGTACAAGTTAGAACTTGGAGACAAAAACACTTACCCAGTCAAAGGAATTGGTCAAGCCTCCGTCAGATTGAAACCAAGTAACAATGTTCATTTGAGCAATATCTTATATGTACCTGGTTTAGAAAAGAATATTGTATCCATATCCTGCCTATAAGACAAAGGAAACAAAATAGCCTTTGTAGATGGAAAAGTATTATCTTGGCCTAAAGACTCCATCATAGAGAATGCTAGAGTTATTGGAACCCGTGAAGGAAGACTATATAGACTACTAGAACGAAATGTTGAAGCCCTTGTACATGATGAAGTCAATCCCAATGAAATTTGGCATAGAAGGTATGCTCATATCAACTATAAATCATTACCCTTCCTCAAAAAGATGGTTGAAGGAATACCAGAACTACAGTCTACACATGAAGGAATTTGCAAAGGATGTCTTCTTGGTAAGAATGTTAAGAAACCATTCTCAAGCAACAATAATATATCTAAAGAAATCCTAGATCTAATACATTCAGATGTTTGCGGTTCAATGCCAGTCAAATCTCTAGGAGGTTCTCTTTACTATGTAATCTTCATAGATGATTACTCAAGAAAGACTTGGTTATATCTCTTGAAGACAAAGGACGAAGTATTCAACAAGTTTCAAGAATTCAAAGCAGAGATAGAGAACCTCACAAACAAGAAAATCAATACCTTGAGAACATATAATGGAGGAGAATATA
>JASDQU010245513.1:0-10113 GCA_032191745.1 Picea mariana | reverse complement strand
AGGGTTGATGAATTCCATTTTCAAGCCCTTCCTTTGAAAATTTGTGTTAGTATTTTTTGATGATATACTAATCTATAGAAAGTCTTGGGAGGATCATGTGTGACATGTTGACAAGGTGCTACAACTACTAAAGGAGAAACAACTATATGCCAAACCATCCAAATGTTTCTTTGAGATGAAGGACGTAGAGTATTTGGGTCATATTGTATCTCATGAAGGTGTGAAGGTAGACCCTAACAAGATTAATGCCATGATGGACTGGCCGATTCCTAAAACATTGAAGAATTTTAGAGGATTTTTGGGTTTGACAGGTTACTGCCGCAAGTTTGTTTGGAACTATGGGAGAATAGCAGCATCTTTAACAACACTAACTAAGAAGGATGCATTTTCATGGACTCCAGAGGAAACTAAAGCTTTTGAACAACTTAAAGAGGTGATGTGTAAAGATCTTGTCTTGACCAAACTAGACTTCACAAAAACCTTTATTGTGGAATGTGATGCCTCGGGAAATGGTATTGGTGCTATCCTAATGCAAGAAGGAAGGCCCGTGGCTTTTGAAAGTCGACCACTTAAGGGAAAGGACTTACACAAACCCATTTAAGAGAAGGAAATGATGGCAATACTACATGTATTGAATAAATGGCTCCCTTACCTAATAGGTAAGCACTTCAAGGTCAAAACAAATCATGATAGTCTTAAATACTTCTTGGAACAAAGACTATCTTTAGAAGAACAAAAAAAATGGGTGACCAAGATATTGGGTTATGATTTTAAAATCATCTATAAAAAATGGAAGCAAAATGTTGTTGCAGATGCACTCTCAAGAAAGGATGAAGATGTTGAGGCCTTTCTCTGTGCTATCTTGATCATCCAACCCGATTGGATAATAGAAGCGAGGGATGAATGGAAGAATGACTAAAATGTGTGGACTCTCATTCAAAGGTTGCAACAGGATCCCAGTGCATAAGATACATTTACATGGAAAAATGATTCACTATGGTACAAAGATCACTTATATTTATGTAAGAACTCCCAACTCAAACAAAAGGTACTATTGGAATCACACACCTCTCCGGTAGGAGGGCACTCGAGATTTTTGAAAACCTACCATAGGGTCAAGAAGGAATTTTTTAGGGATGGTCTTAAAACTGATGTCCAAAGTTTTATAGCAGAATGTTTAGTTTGCCAACAAAATAACATGGAAACAATTAAGACCCCAGGTCTTTTACAACCATTAGCCATCCCAAGTCAGTGTTGGGAGGAGTTTTCCATGGATTTCATCACAGGGTTATCAAAGTCTAAATGAAATATTTTCATCATGGTGATTGTTGATAGAATAACCAAGTACGTACACTTTTGTGCACTCTCTCATCCCTTCAAAGCCGGTACATTTGCCATCACATTCATAGAGACAATTCAAAAACTACATGGAATCCCAAAGATTATTGTAAGTGACAGAGATCCTATCTTCACTGGACATTTTTGGACATAATTATTTTCTTGTTTGGGTACTCAATTGGCTCATATCTCATCCTATCATCCTCAATCTGATGGACAAATTGAGATAGTGTACAATTTTTTGGAAGGCTACCTTCGTTGCTTTGTTTTTGATAAACAAACACAATGGTTCAAACGGTTACCTTTGGCAGAATGGTGGTATGAAACTTCCTTTTATACTGCAACACAAATGACACCATTTATGGCACTCTATGGATACCACCCTCCTTCTATAAAAGAAAAATCTAAGGTTCAAGCAATGGAAGATCACATCAAGCATCAACAACAAGTTCTCCAAATATTAAAGTACAACCTGACCATGGCACATAATCGCATGAAACAACAAGCAGATCAACATCGTAGTGAAAGAAATTTTGAAGTAGGGGATTGGGCATTTTTAAGACTACAACCATACAAACAGATGTCCCTCAAGCAAGCCAAGAAGGATAATAAATTATCACCAAAGTATTATGGTCCTTATAAGGTGTTGCAAAAGATTGGTACTATGGAATACAAATTGGAGTTGCCTACATCCTCACGAGTACACCCAATTTTCCATGTTTCATGATTAAAGAAGGTTATAGGTGACAAGATCCCAGTTCAAACTATATTGCCAGAACCTGACGAGGAAGGAAAAATCATATTGGGGCCTGAAGCCATCACTGACACAAGAATTCACCAACTGAGGAATAGATCCGTTTCAGAGTATCTCATTAAGTGGAGGAAACTTCCTGCCAAAGATTCCACTTGGGAAGATGAGTATTTTATATAGAAGCATCCATAATTACTCAAGTGTTGTAGACAACACTTGTCTGAAGGGGAGGGGCATGTTAATCCCTAAATAGTGGCACATTACCCCTTAATTGGCGAATATTACATTAGTAATGTTATTTTATTTATGTTGACTTGTGTCCATTAGTTTTAATTGTACCTCCTAGTCTCCTATATATACCAGGGAGACATTTTCATTTGGAATCATATTGTAGTTGAACATTTATGTGGTGTATAAAGAAGTTTCCCCCTCGAAGAGGTTTATTATCTGAAATTAGCTCTTTTTTCAAGGCGTTGAGTACTTATTCTGAGGTATTTCTATGCTATAGTGATATTTGGTTCTTAACACCAAGGTTGTAATTGAACTTACAAATTGTCGTGCATCGTATATGCAAGTATAATGTTGTGATTTCCAATGAGTTGTAGTACTTTCAAATGATTTTCACAGGGAAATAATTCATGATGCTTTAACAAGTCACCAAATTAAGTTATATCAAATCCACACTTGCATGAAAGTAAATCATGCTTGCAAGAAAGTAAATCACACTTGCGGGAAAGTAAATCACGTTTGTGGGAAAGTAAATCACACTTGTGATAAATTAAATCACACTTGCAGGAAAGTAAATCACACTTACGAGAAATTAAATGACACTTGTGAGAAAGTAAATCACACTTCCAAGAAAGTAAATCACACTTGCAGGAAAGTAAATCACACTTACGGGAAATTAAAGGTGACTTGTTCAAGTATTAAGATGACCTTGATTAATGTGAAAAATGTATTACAGTTTGTGCACTGAGATACAACAAACCTTAAGCTACAAGGACTAAACCACACTGTGCTTGTAAACAAATGAGATAAACTGTCTTAATTTTCAAAGCACACAATTGTCAATCTAGAAAACTAAGTGCAACATTGCAACAATGAGAGTTGTAATGACTAAAGTTGCAGCGACCAAAGTTGCAAAAACAAGAGTTGCAACAACACAGGTCATAGTAGTATGAGTTACAGTAGCATGAGTTGCAGCAACCAGAATCACAAAAAGATCAAAGTTTAAATAAGAATTGCTGGAAATAAATGAAAGTGAATAAAAGATGCTACAACTATACACTAACAAACCAAAAGACAAGGTTCTACAACGTTAACTCAAGATGGAGGAAACAAAATTACAACATCGAGGAAATGTCAGAGTTGCAGCACGATGTTTTAAAGAGGAATTGCTAGAAACAAATGGAAATTAAGGAAAGAGACTACAACTTAGCACTCATCAATCAAAAAATCATAACCCGCAATGCCAATGCTAAGCTACAATAATTGGTTAGAAGTCTAATAGAGGAATTGATAGAAAGAAATGAAATTATGGAAAACATGTTATAACTATTCAAACATGAATAATAAAACAAAACTTTTCAATATGAACTTTGAGTCACAACAATCCAAGGCTACAATAATGAAAAATGCTACAATTACAGTAAGATGTTAATGAAGGAATTGCTATAAATAAATTAAAAAGATAGAAATAAAACTAAGATTACTTCTACAAATTAGAATATACAAACAATACCGAGATAAGGAGAGGGGTCTACCTCCTTAGACAAGGTGCTAGTCGAAGAATGAAAGAAATGTTAAATGCTCAACACACCATCAATTGAACAGGAACAAAACATAGGTCTTATTAAAATGAAAGATGTAGCTTCAATACAATTCCGTCTTACAAACTATTTGCCGATTTCCACTGTCCCATGGCTCATCAAGAGTGAGTGTATTTATACAAAATGAATTCTCCCTAAATGAGATAAGAATATTGATGGATAGCCATGAGAATCAAGACGTCTCATCTTGTTACATTGAAATTTCCAAAGGAGGGAAAAAGTTGAGTGCGTGCTACCTAAATCGGCCACAACAAGTGGCAACTGAGTTGTGCATTCCATTCTAGCACCCCAATTTACCTCATTGTATTTGAGTGGTTTTTGGTTGACTGAACGTTCCCTTGTGATAATTGTATGGTTGACCACTAAGTTGTTACAGAGTTGCAGAAATGGTATGGAGTGGGATTTGCAGCATCACGAGTCATTACATTGCGAGTTGCAACAACAACCAAATTTGCAACACTGGGAGTTGAAGCAACTGCACTTGAACATGAATTGCATCTCTCATGTTGGGAAGGTGCCTGTGAAACTTGTTCCTATAAAACATGGTTAACACGAAAAGTAATAATCTCATGAAAAATGCATACGAATAAGTATTGAAAATGGCATATTGGGTGAGTGATTGTACCTTAAACAACAATGCATCATTGTGGATGGAAAGTGTTATGAATATGGAAGTGAAAATGGGAAAAAGGTGAGCAAAAAGTATTGAACGGATGCTAAAAAGATGTCAATTTGAGTACCCATATTCTCCCCTCGACCAAAATCGTTGAATGTCCTCATGCAACGAAATAATCATTATGAGATTGAGAAGGGGAGGCTCCCATGGAGGTGGCTGATGTAATTATCTGTGTGCCCTGCCTCAGAAATGGAAGCTTCTTCCTCATCCTAGTAACCTTCCAAAATTACAACCAGTCTATCACCTAAAGTTGCCCCTATTGGTTCTTGTGTAGCAACATGGACCTTTTCTTGATCTTGCATTGTTTCTTTGTCCCATGCTTCCTCTTCTAGTCTTGGTGTATCAACAAATTGACTAGCCTATGCTGGTTCTTTTGTTTCAGCAAGGCAATTGGCCTTTGTTGGTTATTGTGTAACAATATGGTAATGGGCCTCTACTGGTTCTTATGTAACAACATGGCAATTCGACTCTGTTGGTTCTTGTGTAGTAGCAAGGAAATTGACTTCCATGGTAGTGGGGTGGGTATCCTCTGTTGGCTTAGTGGGGTGGTTGTATTTTTTTGGTTCATTAGTGAGGGTCTCCTTTGCTGGTGCATCAGGATGACTACCCTATGGAACATCAGGGTGAGTGTCTTCTACTAGTTTAATAGGGAGATTTCCCTTCGTTGCTACAATAGGTTGGCTGACCTCTGAGTCGGTGGGGTGGAAGTCCACTGCTGGTGCAACAGGGAGATGCACCTCTATTGGTTCAACAACAATGGATTTTGTCGTTTGGACAATGTATTCTAGCCTACCCTTCTGTATTTTCTTAAACTTATCCCTCAATAATTTAAGATAGGTATGTAGGCTCCTGTTTTTCTTTTCAAACACCCACTGCTACTTTAAAAGTGATGAATACAAAGGTGTGAGTGACATGTGACTTACTCATTTTTCCTTTGTTCTTTTGGCTGGATATGGGGAAACAATGAGGTGGACTACATCTGGAGTTGTGGCTTCCTCATAGTTGCTGTAATCCTCCATAATCACAACAAGGCCTTCCCCTAGGGTTTGTCTTGTTGGTTCTTCTATACTAGCGATTTTATCTACCTCTAGTTCTTCGTTATGTCTAGGCTCGACGAAGTCTTGTTCATGCCTTATCATGTCTTGTGCTTCAATTGTATCTTTGACCTGTTGTGCCCCTGGTGGTTCATGTGTAACGACAAGGGTTTTTCTTTTTCGAGTGGCGACACTACTTCTTGCCCTATTTTTCTTTCTGGTCATCAAGAATTCTATCCTTTTTCTTGTCCTCGACAACCTTTTGGTCCCAGGTTTGCTTCCTGTGACCTCTATGTCACTATTGTGGCCACCTTTGTCTTATGTAGGAATTTCGGTAGAATCCTCGAGTGTTTCTTTATCAGTGGTTGTTGTTCCAGGAGTTGCATCTTTTTCGGCCTCCAGAGTTGTAGCCGTTACAATGTTTAGAGCTGCAACAACCATGACCTACAAATTTGCAATGATGTCAACTTCAATATTTGTCGAGTCCTCAACTTCTGGAGTTGCAACATCATTGTCCCGTGGAGGAGTTGCAACCACTGCTGCTTTTCTGGGTGGTGTTAGCACATATAATGTACTGGGGTAAAGTCACTTGTCCTATTCCTTGTCTAGTATAATGTCACGTCAATTCTAGTTTACTGAGTCATATCACCTCTCCAACATCCAAAGTCATTAAAGGCATGATTTTCCACCTTGCAACACTTCTGCCATATGCCATTAAGAAATCATAGTACATAGAAACCCTAGTTTTGCAATCTGGTTAGGATTTGATGTATCCGCATTTTGGAAGAAGGCACATGGGTTGTTTTTGTTTGATGACCTGCATATATATTAGAGTCCCTTAATAAACCTATCAACATGACCTATATTCAACTATGTATAAGTAGGAAAACATGCAAACCCTAATATACAGGTATCGATTTTGGGTGATGTGAAATGTTGCATGAGGATTATTTTTGAAGCTATGATCAGGTACATTCCAAGGTTTTTCTAATTTCAATAGACTTGGGACATAACATTTCAATCATCAACAAAAGGTTTGCATGCGGGTTTCGTGGAATCATAGGAAAACAAAACTTGTGTAGCGATCACACGCTACGTAAGTGCCGTAGTTTCCAGTTGCGTAGGGAGCTCATTGTGCAAGTGTATTTTTGTCATAACTCTTAAATCACACACCTGTTTGCCATGAATTTTTTATAGGAGATGCATGAAGGTAATATGAATAAGATGACTTAATTTCATAATGCTTCACTATTTTCGAGAAATGAGCCATCGTCATCTACAACCATTTTTGAATTTTCGCGAGATTCGTGAACTGGGTGTTTCTCAAATTTCTCTAGTAGAAGAATAATGATGATATTAAATTGCTGACCAAAATTCAGCCCAACCTAGTTTACCGTTTGAGATAAAATAAAAAAATACCAAATGCAGAAATTTCGTTGTGCAAACACGCTACGCAAGTGCTGTAGCTCACAGTTGCACAACGAGTTGCGTCAGCACGCTACACAAGTGTTGTAGGTTACATTTGATGCAAAAAATGGGATTGTAGAGAAGGAAACTCTTTTGTATTGGATTTATTTATTTATTTATGAGCTTAATAAGATATCAGTATAGAAGTATAGAGTGTTTTCATAGCAGAGATTCATGCCGATGATGTTTTACAGTATGTGTTTTCTTATGGGATATTTTTTCTCTGTTTATCATTTCTATATTATTCTTCTAGTATTTAAACTGATATATGTTTGGAATTCATCCTTGTTAGATGCTCCATCTCATGTGCAGTTAAATACTTATTCATTTTTCTCAGATTGTATGTTCATAATTCATCTCTACTTTGGTACTCTGTTCATAGCAATTTGCCATTGTCTATTATTCCTCTAAAGTTATATCAAGAATTCATCCATAGCTAGATGCTCTTGATCTAATGGGTTGTTGATTTCTTCATTTATGCTACCATGCTATAACTGATATATTCACTGTAGAACATTTTCTACCTTGCATTTGTTCCTTGGAATACTCATCAACTAGTCACTACTATTTATCATTTGTATTATTTGGACTCTAAGCCCAATGGATTTCCTTTTTCTTTGGCTAAAAACTTCATAAATTTTCTCTTTAACTAAATATCTATCCTCTGATTTCATTGAAAATCTGTGAGAGAGCCCTCTCTGGGTTGTAAGGGCTATATTCTAGCTTGCAAGTTGGTTTGTGGTTACCTCTGGGTTTCTTTGATACAACCCAAAGAAATTACAGAGTGATAACAGGTGGCATTACAACATCGACTGATGCTCTTGATACCTCATTCCATGTCCTTCCCTCCCTTTACTTCGACCAAGATTTTGATTGTCTTGTGGTGTGAGAGGGATTTTCGAGGGCAGAGGACATTTTGTGCCTACTTGGCCATGTTTTGCAACATCCTCCAAAGGAAAACTAACAAGTTGACCAACCTTCCATGTCGCAGGTGATCTAATAACTGAATGTGTTGTAGGTAGATGACCCCATAATGGCCGT
This sequence comes from Picea mariana, assembly GCA_032191745.1. Taxonomy (NCBI): domain Eukaryota; kingdom Viridiplantae; phylum Streptophyta; class Pinopsida; order Pinales; family Pinaceae; genus Picea; species Picea mariana. The sequence continues at coordinate 1,977 of JASDQU010245513.1, read as the reverse complement.
CACAAGTAATGTATCATTGCATGATGATGGAATCATATTTCCATGGGATCAACTAGGAAGTCTTGTTAAATCATTTTCCATTTTTGACCAATGTTTCCCATGGTTCAAGGAATTGTTCGAGAATTTTGGGCTTGGGCCTCCGATGGCAATACCATCATTTTCCCATATGAGGAAGCCTAGTCACTTTTGCAATTACATCCTTTGTTACCTGCAAGACTACCCCTGCTACCTTTGTCCCAATTTCCCTAAAGTTTATGGCAAATTCTAGTGCCACATCATCATCATATTCGTGCAGCCTAGTTAGGTATTCCATCCAACCTCCTTGCTGGAAAATTGCACCAATGTTCTTGTATGCCTCCAACAAGAGGGTTTCTCTCGACTCTCTGTGGTTCAATGAGCCTCCCATTTTCTGCTCAGAACTTGAATGGCTATGGCTGTAACTCAGTATGAACATTCAAAGGGTGGCGAGTTCGAAGAATGAATGGGAATGACAGTGGGAAGGGGTAATTATGGGTGTGTGACGAAGTTTTAGTAATATGATTATGTTGTAATTATTCCAATTCAATGCTTACTCATTATATAGTTCAGGGGACGTACCTTCCAAGCTTACCATGTCTTGTTGTGATTATGTATACCTTCGTCAAGTTGTCGTGTCGGCATCAAGAGTTGTAGCAACATGAGCAATCGCAACATCGGTACAAACAATATGCATTAACATTTAACAATGTTTAGAGTTGGAGCAACATCTTGGAGTTGCAACGAAGTGCAAAGTTGCAACAATAAGAGGCATTGCATCAATGGGAAAAGTTGCAGCATCATTTTGGAGTTGCACCAAAGTGCAGAATTGGAGCAATGTTCTGAAGTTGCAGCAAAGTTCGAAGTTGTCGCAATATGAGGAATTGTGGCAATGGGAAGAGTTGCAACATCGTCCTGGAGTTGCAACAAAGTGTATAATAGCAACAACGTGTGGGCTAGGACTGCGGCTTGACATGGGATCTTGGGTTGAAGTCTTCCTTGTCCAAATCAGATGTCGATAGATTAGCAGTGGAGTTTTGGTGGTAATATGTAGAGTTGCGGCAAAAGGAGTTGTAGCAACAAAAGTTGCAGCATCGAGAGTCCCAACAGTGGGAGTGGGTGCAAAAAGAGTTGCAACAACAACATTTGCAACAAGCCAGAATTACAACAATAAGAGTTGCATCACGACAAATTTGCAATAGGTCAGAGTTGCAACAATAAGAGTTGCAACAATAAGATTTGCAACAACATTCTTCCCCCCTGCATATCCTAATTTTTTTTTATTAAAGAAACAACTTTATTAAAAATTTGAAGTGCCCTTCTTTCTTTCTCTTAGTTATTTTTTTTTAGCATTCCATGCACCAACATAAGCTAATTTTCACAAAACATGCCCCCAAGCATGCCGCTAACGGTTTTCATACATGGGTGTGTGTGTATTAAGAGGGACTGAGTCATTCAAAAAGGGTTCCCCCCTTATTTACAATCTCCAGATCATTGTCAGAACATCCACTAGTGATCCTATTCAGAAAGGCTTCCTTGGATAGATGTTTATGATACAACCTAGGCTTGTATCCATTTTCCATCAGAGGAGTTCTCTCGTTGATCGGTCCCAACCTCATAGTACTCATCTATCAGCTCCGAGACGTTGCTTGGCCCCGCAGGAAAAGTCTGAAAGTTGACTGGTTCCCCTCTCCTTGAGAGGCCAGTCAAAAAGTAAATATCCTTGGTGGTGGGCACCAAGGATTGCCCCTCTAGCATAAACGCCTCTGCGTCAGGGTGCCAGTAATCAACCAAGGCATTCAGTAGCCTTGGTTGCGCACGCATAAACAGACATAAAAATAATTTCAACAAACCGCACTGCATCAGCACGGCCACAACATTCGGATCTATAGCCACTAACTCATTGGCGGCCTCGTGCTCCCTTTCCCTCCACTGAACATACATCCTGCCAACACAACAAGG
>JASDQU010245512.1:15810-28907 GCA_032191745.1 Picea mariana | reverse complement strand
AAAGTGAGACATATTGTACTAGATCTAATAGTTCTAGATCAACTAGAGTTGAAAAGGTAAGAAAAAGATTTATGTTGGCACAGGGGTAGACCTAGGGTTCAACGCTTCAACAATGCACCAACAAAACCCTAACTACCAGCCCTTTTGGCAACACCTGTTAAGCAGATGGAGTCTCATCTGAGGTAGAGGCAGGGGGGTTTGCAGGACTCAAGTGTCTACAACCTAGCTGGGACACATATATGTGATCACAATACTTAACAAACCAATTATCCAATAACAATCATTAGTCTTTAACCCCTTTATTCACATCGCAGGTTAAAACCCTAGTTATAGAACAACACAGTATTAATCCATATCTAAGCACATCTAACTATTTATCACATAGTATCAAATCAGATCTAGCATTCATTCAGGTCATAACACTAAACATTCATAGATCTATCTATCATAACAATGCACTAAGAAATTACAAGAACAATCTAGCACAAAGAACTTAACATAGGATATATTTGGTTCACCCCAATGTGGGGCTATGTCCACCAACTCTTCTTCTTATTTATTAGCTCCTTCCAATATTCTTACATGCACAGAGCCACAAGCCAATTTCGCATAGGAAAGGAGATCTGCACGCATCTCACCAAATCCTCCTTCCCCGAGTAGGTCAAAGCACAAAGCTTCTCACAATCACTTGCACATAGCTCTGCAAGTTCTCAACACACAGTATGCACAAAACCTTCTTACAATCACTTGCACTTAGCTAATATTAACACTAAGCTATCGGCCTACTAGGTCTCCAAAAAATTATTCTCTTACTTACATCGCCTAGCTACTTATTTATACATTACAAAAGGGGCCTAAACCTGGAAAAACCCATGGTCCGACATCCCATACCCGTTACATAAACCCTAAAACCCAGAAAGCTCATAAAACAGGGAAAGATCCTACGATCTCCACTTTGTATGGGTGCTCCATCTTCGACCAGCCTATCGAAGTCCCAAAAATGGTAAAACACAACCAAGGTTCTCAAAAACTTGGTCGAGGGCCAACAGGCCCCCAAAACTCACCTGTGACTCGTCCTGAGTCACTCTGATCTGGGAAATTCTTCTTTGATGGCCTTGAGCTTAGATCGAGCTTTCTTGACTTGATGCTTCACCACAGCCTCCTGTTTGACAAACTCCTGATTGACTGTCTTGGTTACAATCCCTTCCAAGTGTTGTTCCACTATGGTGACCACTTGTTCCAGTTGTGCACCTTGTCCTTAGATCTCTTCAAAAAGTGTACAGGCTTCATCCTGCACTAGATGGAGTTTCTGGGTCACTTCCATGACTCTAACCTGGATGGAATTGACTTGTTCCTGAACTATGTGCCCCTCCTATGACCTTTTCATCTTCTCTACCACTAAAATTTTCTTCAATTGTGCTTGCACTATCGATGCTTGTTGTTTCGCCTCCTGGAGTTGTTCCTCCATTATTCTCAGCTCTAGGTATTCTACAAGGTGCTCATAGGTCTTCACACTTTGGTCACTAAGTTGTTCACATTCCAAGGCCAATGCCATGATTCTTTCTACTGCGCCCCTGGAAGTTTCTTCTCTCTGATCCTGCATTTCCTACAGAGTGCTTGGAACTGCTTGTAGTTTCAGTTAGTTCTTCTTTAACTCTCATTTTCTCCATGAGCAACTGTTCATTTTCCTTCTGGATCTGCTCTCTATCCTCTACAAACTTCACCTGGAGGTCATCTTGCTCTTGCTTTGCAACCCATATGATGTAGGGCGCGCCAATCATGGGCACGTCTTCTCACAGGATCTTCTTCTTCTCGGCCCGAAGAACTCTAAGGTTCTTTTATTTCCCTATCGGGAAATATGCTCCCACAGCTCTCTCGTGTGATCCCCCTTGATTTATCGGGGAATCAGAACTCGTGACTTCGCGAGTTCAAAGGTTGAACACTGGGTTCTCGGATCCCTGAGATCCAATGGTCAGTCAACTCGTTGACTTTTCCTTGAGGGATTTCACTACTCGCGACCTCGTAGGTTGAACTGTCAAACTTTCACCCTCCTATTCCTTGAATCCCCGAGATGCGAGAATTCAACAGAATGTTGTCTCTCTCTCCAGGCAACGCGTGTCTACCCGTCGACCATGCGGTCCCACCTTATGCTCTCGGCACTTCGCGACTCRCGAATCCTAACACCAACACTTTGGGACTTCTCGCGGCGTGACCCTGAGGGTTTCGTGCCACCTGTATTCCACTCGCATTCTGATATGGCCCACACTACCTCCACCTGTCAGGATATCACCTCTCGCAATATCGCGATCCCCGTAGCCAAATTCTTGAKCCTTTTCTCGCGAGGCTCCGATACACGATCCCACRTGTGGATCCAATGGTCCTCCTCCAATCCGGATCCAACGGTTATCCTCTTCTCGCTTCTCGTGTCCTCGTGACTTTGAATACCCAATACTTGGGMTTTCACCCTACGAACTCTCGAGTTCACGAGATCTCTTCGATCTCTGACACCTGTCCTCYTCAGATGGATGGCTCMTGTCTTCTCACCACTTCGCCAATCGCAACTTGGACTACCCAATACTTGGGTTTTCAACCTATGAACTCCTGATTTTTTGAGATCATCGATCTCTACCACCTGTCCTCCTCAGATGGATGGCTCCCACCTTCTCACCACTTCGCTGCTCGTGACTTGGACTACCCAATACTTGGGTTTTCAACCTACAAACTTCCGAGTTCGCGAGATCATCGATCTCTGACACCTGTGTTCTTTAGATGGACGGCTCATAGCCTCTCGCCACTTCACTACTCATAAAACTGAAGGGATTCCCTTTCTATCCTCCAATGTACGAGTCTACAAGATGAGAGAATCTCCTTACATGCGTCCTCCACAATGAACGGTCCTGATCTTGTAGGGATATCACGTCTCGCGATATCGCTGCTCTCACTGCACAACTTTGGGGTCTCAACTCACGAGTCCCCGAAACACGATACCACATGTAGATCTGGTGGCTTCCGTGACTCTGAATTGGCGGCTCTGTTTCTCCTGAGCTTCGAACTCTTCGAAATCTTCTCACCGTAATCTCCTTGCACCTCTGCAAGATCTGACGATCCTCGGAACTTCACGAAATCTCCTTAGATGATTTCGACCGTCCGTTCTTCCTTTTGTAACCCACGAAATGAGAAAAAGGGTATCTCTCCACGAGATTCCTTCACCGCTTCGCCAACTTGTGACGCTTCTTCCTGACTTCAAGTCACACTTATCTACGCTGATCTTCTACGTCTCACAGGCCTATCCTTCTTGAGCTTTGCTAAACTTCTTCAACCTCAATGAGGTTCTTTGCATGCACTCCTTGTGGCAAACCTACGAACACTTCAACTGTTCGAGCTTCCTTTGACTCTGCGTATGCCCGTAGCAGTAGTCCTCCAAAGCTTCTACTCAGTTTCATGACTGCGACTCTCCTTCCTTAGCCTACACACTCCTTGCATGACTTTAGCAACCCAATTTAACTTCTAAGGGCTTTGAGAACAAGAGTTTACTCTCYGAGACTTTTGTCAAYGCACTCCTTACRGACGACTTCAACTACACTCCTTGCAGGAATCCTCACTCGAAAGAGAAACAATTGTAACTCACCTCGCTTCCTCTCATATTTCAATCTCGACACATGAAATCATACACACATCATAACACAAATGCATAACCAGAAGAAATATTCATAAGCAGAGCATTAACACACATACACAGAGAATAACACAACATCCATGAATCTGAATCAACTTCTTCTATTAATTCAAGATCTATACATGGGTGTTTTTCTACAACCCTCTGCTATTCTCCTATGCTCTCTAGATTCTTCTTACTCTTCCTATTAATTGTTACAATGATACAAATGAGGGTGTCTATATCTGGTTTCCCTCCTGCGCTCTAAAGCTGTCTAATCTAAGAATTCAATTCTATCTACCTGCAACTACTACTATAAATGCCTCTTTCTATCTCAGACAAGAGCGTATGGCTCAAGGTCTAATTACATTTTTACCAAGGCACCAAGTTAAATGATCTCATTTATGTTTAGTGCATCAGCTTCAAGGGAAAATTTAAAAATTCAAAAACTTGTGCTGGACGTCTTCTAGCTGTCTTCTGCTTCCACGTTGGTTTTGCTTGTCGTGAGGGATGCTCCTGCATCATACTCCCTCGCTTGAAAATTTGCATGGGCTCCTGTCTATGAGCTCCTGCACGGTATGTCCATGCTTCCGAATCTCTACTTTAGCCTCCCATCTAGAATCTTCAAATGGATGTCCTTTCCACTTGACCAAATATTCAAAATATTCTTTCCTTTTGGTTTTCTTCCCCACTCATTTATTCAGTATCTGCTCCATCTGTGGCTTCTCTAGAACTGGCATCTACTTCTGCCACTGGATCTCTGGTTGATCATCACTTTTTGTTTCTGGTTCCCCATCTCTATATGGGTATAAATCCGAGACATTAAATATTGGAGATATTCTGATCCCATCTGGTAACTCAATTTCATAAGCATTTTCTCTGAATTTCTTCAAGACCCTGCATGGCCCAATTTTCTTCATCTTCAGCTTGTTGTATGTTTCTCTTGGGAACCTTTCTTTCCTCAAATGTGCCAGAACTAGATCACCAACTTCAAACTGAAGTTGTCTCCGATGTTGATCTGCTCTGCGCTTGTACTCCTGGCTTGAATTCAACAGTCGCTCCTTCACCTGGCCGTGAAGTTCCTTCATTGCTTCAGCGAATTCTCCTGCACTAGCACTGCTAGTATCAGTCTGTTCTGAATCCCTCAATTCAAAAACTCCTCTCGGTTGCATTCCATATACAATCTGAAATGGAATTTTTCATGTTCTCCTGTTCACTGAATCATTGTATGCGAACTCTGCCTACGGTAATATGCTATCCCAGCTGCTATGGTGCTCTGTCACCAAGCTCCTCAACAAGTCTCCCAGACTTCTGTTGACCACTTCTGTTTGTCCATCCGTCTGAGGATGATAAGCAGAACTAAACATCAAATTTGTTCCTATCTTCTTCCATAATGTCCTCCAAAAATTCCCTATGAATTTTGTGTCTCTGTCTAAAACTATGCTTTTCGACAATCCATGAAGTCGAACAATCTCCTTGAAAAATAAATTTGCGATGTGAGTCGCATTGCTGGTTTTTTGGCATGGAATGAAATGTGCCATCTTGGAAAACCTGTCAACTACCACAAAGATTGAATCAACACCTCTTTGTGTCCTTGGAAATCCCAATACAAAATTCATGCTAATTTCATCCCATGGCTTGTCTGGTATGGGCAATGGCTGATAAAAACCCGCATTCTGCTTCCTGCCTTTTGAATGCTAGCAAATCCTGCACCTATCAACAAACTTCTTGACTTATGACCTCATCCCTGGCCAAAAGTGTGACTCACTCAACTTTGCAAATGTCTTGTCGTGACCAAAATGTCATGCCAATCCTCCACTATGTTTTTATTTCAACAAGTTCTCCCTCATGGAGCAAATTGGAACACATAGTTGATTGCCTTTGAAAAACAATCCATCCTGGATCACGTACTCTATCCACTGACTCCTGTCTCTGAGAAATGGATTCTCAGCTACTTCATAAGCTTCCTTAAAGTCTAAATCATCTGCATACATGTTTTTAAGATCATCAAAGCCTAACGTCCTGACTTTGAACTTCTGCAATAGCAAACATTTCCTGCTCAAAGCATCAGCAACTTTGTTAGCAGTACCAGAAATGTGCTTTATTACAAAAGTGAAATTTTGCATGTATTCTACCCATTTAACATGCCTCTGATTCAACTTTTCTTGTTGATTCACAAATTGTAATGCATGGTTATCACTATACAAAACAAATTCCTTCAGAATCAAATAGTGCCTTCATTTTTTCAATGCCTGTATGATGGCATAAAATTCTTTATCATACGTGGAGTACTTTTCTTTTGCCTCATTCAGCTGAAATATGCAATCGGTCTGTCCTCCTAACTCAAGACCGCTCCTATGGAAAACCTGCTTGCATCACATCTTACCTGAAACGTCTTCTGAAAGTCTGGCAACACCAACACCGGTTGCTCTGTAATATTTTTTTTCAATAAATTGAAACTCTTCTCAGCCTCTTCCGTCCAGGGAAAAGATTTATGTCTTTTCTTTATTATATCCATCATTGCTGCACTAATTCCACTGAAATTTAAAATGAATTTTTGGTAGAAACTAGCCAATCCATGAAAACTCCTCACCTCAAAGACGCTCCTCAGTGATGGCCAATTCTTGATTACCTCCACCTTATCTGGATCCATCCTCAACTCATTTGCAGATATAAAAAACCCCAGATAAATGAGTTATGTATTCATGAATGAGGACTTCTTCATGTTAATCAACAGCTTATCCTGTTGTAGCTTCTTCATCACAATAGCCAAATGCTCCAAGTGTTCATCCCTTGTCTTTCTGAAAACCAATATGTCATCCAGATACACGATGACAAATTTCCCGATGAACTCCTTCAGGACTTCATTCATCAACCTCATAAAGGTACTTGGTGCATTCATCAAGACAAACGACATGACAAGCCATTCATACAAACCTTCGTTTGTCTTGAATGCTATTTTCCATTCGTCACCTTCTCTCATACGAATCTGATGATATCCACTCTTCAAATCTATCTTTGAAAAAAAAATTGCCCCACTTAAGAAATCCATCAAATCATCCATTCTTGGCAATGGGAATCTATACCTGATAGTTATCTTGTTTATGGCTCTAGAATCGGTGCACATTCTCCAACCTCCGTCCTTCTTCGGACTGAGTACTGTTGGAACAACACACAGACTCAAGCTTTCTCTGACCAATCCCTTGTCCAACAACTCCTGGACCTGCTTCTTGACCTCCTCATTCTCCTGTGGTGTCAATCTGTACGCGGATTTATTTGGAAAACTAGCTCCTGGTATGATATCAATATGATGACTCACGCTCCTCATCGGTGGAAACGAATGAGGTAGTTCGTCCACTACAATATCAACAAACTCTTCCAGTAGTTCCTGAACTTCTCCTGGTAAATCATCCACTCTTGTGCTAGTCAGAACAATTCTCGGTTTTCTGACCACAAAGAATTGTGGATCCTCCTTCTTCTTAACTTCTGTAAGAAGTTCCTTCCCACTCATGAGAAGTACCATGTTGTTTGCCTCCGGCTTCACCTCTTTATCTTCAATTGGACACAACATATGAGTTCTCCCATTCCTCTCCAGGGTATATGTATTTTTTCTCCCATCATGAATTACATTTCTATCATATTGCCATGGTCTTCCCAGCAATAAATGAAAGACATCCATAGGAATAACATCACATAAAATCTTATCATTATATCCTCCTATCTTAATGTCAACTAAGCACTGTTTAGTAACATTTACCTGATGTCCCTTCTATAGCCATGAAACTTTGTATGGACTTAGATGATCAGTTGTCTCCAGCTCCAGTTTCTCCACCATCTCGGTTGAAACGAGATTATCAGTGCTTCCACTGTTCACGATGACTTTGCATGCCCAACCCTTGGTCTTGCAAGCAGTCCTAAAAAGACTGTTCCTCTGTGATGAGTTCTCCATTTCCTTCTCTAGCATCAAAAGGACTTTCCGCATTACCAGTGATCTTCTGCCTTCAGCGTACCCTGTCTCAACATCTCACCTCTGTGCCTCGGTGATGTGAGTCTCTCCAGTTTCTTTCCTTTTCTCTAGACACTTGAATGACTTGTGCCCATTTTTCCCACATGTGAAGCATGTGATTACTCCACATCTTCCTCTTCCTCTACCTCTGGTACGAGGAAACCTATTATTATCAGCATACCCTCCTCTCTGCTTAGTATGTTGTTCTCTTTGCTTAGCATATCACCCTCGCTGTGAACTTCCACCTCTCTCTGTCTGAGTCTGAGGTTTCTTCCAGTCGTCCTTGGGCTTCTGGTATTTATCTTGGGCAACCGCTTTGCCTTTGGGCTGACTTCTGCCTCTTCCCCTCTGACTTTGTTTATGGCTCAGCTTCTCCTCAGCTTTCAGAGCCAATTGGTAAGCATCCTCCACCGTTCGGATGGTTTCCATATTTAGTTCATCCTGAATTTCATACCTCAAGCCATTCATATGCCTGGCCACCTTTTCGTCATTGCTTTCACGATGACCTACCCTGATATTTAACCTGTAAACTTCCTTGGTATACTCTTTCACTGTCATCAGCTTTTGTCTCAGGTTCTGCATCCTCCTGAACAGAGAAATTTGAAAATCCCTGGGAATAAATTTTACCTTCATCTTTGCAATCATCCTGTCCCAGCTCTTAATCTTCTACTTGCCTTAGCAATGCCTATCAGCTTGTAGTTCATCCCACCACAAAGCTGGATGTCCTTTTAATCTTGTGACGACATGTCTGACCTTATTATCATCTTCGATATCTTCATAATCGAAGTAAGTGTCAAGAGCTCTAATCCAATTCAGAAGCTCTTCTGCATCCATACTCCCTTCATAAGCTGGAATGTCCATTTTTGTTTTCAAACTCATTCAAGCGATAGCCTTAATTAAACGCTCATTGGTTGCATCTTCTGCTGGGATTTCCTCTCCTCCATGTCCAGCATCACCTTCATTTTCTGATTCACTGATATCTCCAGCATCAATTTTTCGCCTTTGTGATGTCTCCATGTTCTCCATTCTGGCACGAAGATTACACACTTCTCTCTCCATGTCTGGATTCTGCACTTGCCTACCGCTTTCTCTGGACAATTCTCTTTCCCCCTCTAGATCGGGCGATTGTCTTCCTCTTCTCCTTGGCATCATGGTGAATTCTCCCTGTCCTCTGCTATAGAAAGCAAAGAATTTCCTCTAAGCTATGATACCACTTTGCGTGTGTATCAGAGTGCTCTTTATCTCCTGCCCCTATTGCCTAAAATGTACAAACAAGAATTCCGCTCTGATACCACTTTGACACAGGGCGCGCCAACCACAGGCACGTATTCTCACAGGATCTTCTTCTTCTCGACCCGATGAACTCTAAGGTTCTTATATTTTCCTATCGAGAAATATTCTCCCATAGCTCTCTCGTGTGATCCCCCTTCCTTGATTTATCGGGGAATCGAAACTTGTGACTTCGTGAGTTCAAAGGTTGAACACTGGGTTCTTGGATCCCCGAGATCCAATGGTCAGTCAACTCACTGACTTTTCCCTAAGGGATTTCGCTACTCGCGACCTCGTAGGTTGAACTGTCAAACTTTCACCCTCCTATTCCGTGAATCCTCGAGATGCGAGAATTCAATGGAATGTTGTCTTTCTCTCCAGGAAACACGTGTCTACCCATCAACCACGCGGTCCCACCTTATGCTCTCGGCACTTTGCGACTCGTGAATCCTAACACCGACACTTCGGGACTTCTCGTGGCGAGACCCCGAGGGTTTCGTGCCACCTGTATTCCACTCACGTTTCGCTATGGCCCACACTACCTCTAGCTGTCAGGATATCACCTCTCGCAATCTCGCGATCCCCGTAGCCAAATTCTCGGGCCTTTTATCGCGAGGCTCCGATACACGATCCCACGTGTGGATCCAACGGTCCTCTTCTGATCCAGATCCAACAATTATCCTCCTCTCGCTTCTCGCATCCTCATGACTTTGAATACCCAATACTTGGGCTCTCACACTGTGAACTCCCGAGTTCACAAGATCTCTTCAATCTCTGACACCTGTCCTCCTCAGATGGACGGCTCTTGTCTTCTCACCACTTCGCCACTCATGACTTGGACGACCCAATACATGGGTTTTCAACCTGTGAACTCTTGAGTCCACGAGATCATCGATCCTTGCCACCTGTCCTCCTCATATGGACGGCTCCCGCCTTCTCGCCACTTCGCTGCTCGTGACTTGGACTACCCAATACTTAGGTTTTCAACCTGCGAACTCCTGAGTTCACGAGATCACCGATATCTGACACCTGTCTTCTTCAGATGGATGACTCACAGCCTCTCGCCACTTCTCTACTCGCAAAACTGAAGGGCTTCCCTTTCTATCCTCCAAAGTTCGAGTCTACGAGATGAGAGAATCTCCTTACACGCGTCCTCCACAATGAATGATCCTGATCTTGTAGGGATATCACGTCTCACGATATCGCTGCTCTCGCTGCACAACTTTGGGGCTTCAACTCACGAGTCCCCAATACACGATACCACGTGTAGATCTGGCAGCTTCTGTGACTCTGAATCGATGGCTCTGTCTCTCCTAATCTTCGAACTCTTCAGAATCTTCTCGTCGTAATCTCCTTGTACCTCTGCAAGATCTGACGATCCTCAGAACTTCGTGAAATCTCCTCAGATGATTTCGACCATCCGTTCTTCCTTTTGTAACCCACAAAATGAGAAAAAGGGTATGTCTCCATGAGATTCCTTCGTCGCTTCGCCAACCTACGACGCTTCTTCTGGACTTCAAGTCACACTTATCTACACTGATCTTCAGCGTCTCAGAGGCCTATCCTTACTGAGCTTTGCTAAACTTTTTCAACCTCAAAAAGGTTCTTTGCACGCACTCCTTGAGGAAAACCTACGAACACTTCAACTGTTCGAGCTTCCTTTGACTCTGCGTATGCCTGTAGAAGTAGTCCTCCAAAGCTTCTGCTCAGTTTCATGACTGAGACTCTCCTTCCTTAGCATGCGCACTCCTTTCATGGCTTTAGCAACCCACTTTAACTTCTGAGKGCTTTGAGAACAAGAGTTTACTCTCCAAAACTTCTGTCAACRCACTCCTTGCGGACGACTTCAACTGCACTCCTTGCAGGAATCCTCGCTCGAAAGAGAAACAATTGTAACTCACCTCGCTTCCTCTCAGATTTCAATCTCAACACATGAAATCATACACAYAKCATAACAAAAATGCATAACCGGAAGAAATATTCATAAGYAGAGCATTAACACACATACACAGAGAATAACACAACATCCATGAATCTGAATCAACTTCTTCTATTAATTCAAGATCTATACATGGGTGTTTTTCTACAACCCTCTGCTATTCTCCTATGCTCTCTAGATTCTTCTTACTCTTCCTATTAATTGTTACAATGATACATGGGTGTTTTTCTACAACCCTCTGCTATTCTCCTATGCTCTCTAGATTCTTCTTACTCTTCTTACCCCTTTCAGCTTCACTTCGATCCTGTCATACATTTTTACTCTTTTTCTTTGTTGTGTTGAAAAATATCCTCCGAAGTGTCTGCTACAGATGTGATGATGAGATCAATATCATCCACTGTGAGCACAATATGTAACTGGGGCTTATTAGCTCATGAATTCTTACGCACTAAAGGTTTATTTGGGGAAACATTTCTTTTATTTGATGTCTCAGCTTCTGTAAGGGGATCTTTAGGCAGTGTCACTTCGAGCTTGTCTTTCTTGTCTTCTTTCCCTTCCTCTTCTTGGTTTAGTTCGTCGCTTCCTCCTCCTTCAGGTGAATCAACTACAGTTTCCTTTGATGCATTGTTTATCTCCTATACTTCTTCCTTCTTCTTCTTCTTGTCACTGCTCAGTCCATCACATTATTATCGGGTGACCACAGGGCTTCTGATGAGGTCGAGTTCAAAGAGATCTGTCTTCTCGACTGGTACAAGGAATTATACATGCCACCCCTTGGTTATTTCCTCCATATCTTCCTTGGTCATTTTGTAATAAGACTACAGCTCTTCCTTATTTTCATCCCCACACGCAGTGATATATATGAAGTTCTTGTCTGAGCCAAAATTTGCAAGTGGCCTAAACCTATAGAGTGTATTCAACTTCATACGACGGAAGGATTTAATGGACCTCTTCAACTATAAGTAATAGGTGTGGAACACTGCATTTGACTACCATTTATTTTTCATGTCGCTCGAATACCATAAGGTAGTGAACCTCATGGCCAGTGGTTCGAATGGCTCAACATCAGGGAAGGTCACTCCCTTTGGCATCTCCAAAGTGACAAAGGAAACAAGAATCAGTAACCAACTGAAGTTAAACTCGTAGCTTTGGTCCTGTGCTTCACAAAAACCCTTCTCCAACTGGTTGATGAGGTAGCTCGCCTAGTTCATATACATCCCTTCAATGCACTTTCCTATGAGGTCAACAACAAACCACATGACTTGTGTCGGTCTATTCTTCCTGACGAGCTTACCATCGATCAAGTGGCATGCTAGCCGCACTATGCCATCTTTGATGGAGGCTACCTTGTAGCCYYGCTTCCACTTCTCCACATCRTCATAGGTGTCTTTTATTCACTGTGCMAGGGTGCGCTCTGTAGCMTTCYCTGGGTATAATTTCTCAGGGTTTGGTCCCTGCATGCTTAATCCAATGATCATGTGGATCAATGCTAGATTGRCAATCACACACTTGTCAAGCCATAGATAAACTCCATGGTAGCATGACAAGAGGAGTTTAATGCACATGTTAATCGACTGATGTCTACCGAAGTGGGGTAGCTTCATGACACTAAGGATGGTCGACCTTGCAATCTCCTTAGTCCTTGGATGGGGGAATATATTTGGATTCTTCCCCATTTTCTTTGTCATTTACTTATGTGGTGCGAGCAATACATAATTCTTCCTATCTCCTAGGTTAAAGTCGATGATCTTAAGATCAAGGATCAGTCCTAGTTGCGGTCGAACTGCATGTATCCCCTTCGGGAGGTACGCAATGATGAGGGTGTACTCGAAATCTCTCAGAACATTATCACGAATAACTGTGATAGCTAGAGGTGGGATGTAGTTAGAAAGAACCGACGGGATGATATTCGTGTTTTCTAGGTCATTTTTGTACTTTCTTCTCTTCTCTGTCATAGTTCAGGATGGCCCATATCGATTGGATCATCATGTAGTTGAGGGGGATGCTTGAAATCATCCTGTTGATGAGGCATGAACTCCTACGGACATAACCTTCTCATCCATAAGGTATATTAGGATATTTTCTACAAAATTCTCTACTGCACTACATTCGCCCGACATACACACTTGTAGTCAAATGCTCGAGTAGGAGAAAAAATGCTCAAGGTAAGAAAGATAGGTGGCAAGGTCTCAATAAGAATAATGCGATAGAAATTGGTTCTCTATGGG
>JASDQU010245510.1:697-16706 GCA_032191745.1 Picea mariana | reverse complement strand
ATATTTAGCCATTTGCACACAATTTATCTTGTTTACTATTGATGTTAATTTCTACTAAAGTTTGACTATATCCTGCACTCTTGAGATTTATTACTCTAATGGTCAGTTCATAGTAGAAACTTATGTTCTGTACAATGTCTGCAAATTAAGACAAATGTTGTACGTTGTCTCTTTCCGTTTTCTTGGCAGAGACTTGTTGCTCCGAAACTCGTCCTTGTTATTATTATAATAGTTCTCGATAATTATCAATGTTGATGTTCTAATCTTATCTATTCAATTGTTTGGTGAGTCAAGATAATCACCTTCAAAGTCAAATAAGAAAGCGTGGACACAAGGATATGACATCTCAGCATGACATAATTTCAAATCAACATTTAACTTAGAAACAGAACGAGTTGTTGAGATATTTTGGAAATAATGTTTTAACTATATATTGTTTGTAAAGTCTTGTACCACTGTAAGGAGTTGCAGATAGAGAGTGAAATCCCTTATCTAGTAATAACTGATAGTTATTGTAATAGGACAAAGTAGGTAACCGCTAGAAACTGATAGGATATGTTGCAAACAGGACGGAGAAGAGATCGAGGAGCCACTCTTTAGATAGATTGGTTGTTGTATTTTATTAGAGAGTATAAGAGAGAAGGAGTGATAAGAGGAGTTTTCTTAAAGTAGGAGAGAGTAGAAAAGATACAATGAAGAACTGTAATACTATGTAATTTATTTCATGAATGAATAGAACATGCATAATGGTCCAATTCCTTGGACAGTGTTCATTTTGAGGTGTAATTGAGTGAATGGTGTATTTTAGTTCATTTCATTTATGTATGATTGTTTATGGTTGATCATATGAATTTGTGATGAACTGGATATGTTTCAATCATTTTGATTCTGAGAAATCGTATGTAAGGAGTGCATCTCAGAAGGAACGATTGGAAGTTATACCAAGTGAAAGGAGTGCACATAATCAAGGAGCGACTAAGTGTCGAAGAACCAGAACAAAGAAGCCAAGGAGTGCAGGAAGAATTTATTTTGAAGAAATTTTTCGATCTGAGTTTGTCGAGATCTCGTGAATGCAAGGAGTATGTTGGAGATCGAAATCCTCAAGGAGATCAATACCAAAAGAGATAGTGGGAAGAAATATTCAAAGGGAGTGAGGCTCTGAAGGTTTCACGAGTTATCGGTCATGATCCATCCAGGAGGGAGCGGGATCGTTCCAGATCATTGGATATGGGAAAGGCGCATGAGTGTTAAGTCTCTTGGTGCATACATGAGAGCATATTGTCGAAGTCCCGAAGTGATTAGGAAATTTTCATTGTCAAGAGGGACTCTGGAGTAGAAGCATTTCAGAGATTTCATAGACAAGGAGGAGGTGAACTCGCCGAAGAGAAAAAGAAGATCCTAACCGTTGGTCGCCAGGAGGTACGTGTCAATGAATTAGAGACTTTGGGTGAAAACGCTCATAAGGTGAGTGTTCAGGAGTTGAAACTCCCGAATCCTGAAGAGTCGAACCGATTCACAGTCATCAA
Source organism: Picea mariana (assembly GCA_032191745.1). Taxonomy (NCBI): domain Eukaryota; kingdom Viridiplantae; phylum Streptophyta; class Pinopsida; order Pinales; family Pinaceae; genus Picea; species Picea mariana. The sequence goes on along the minus strand of JASDQU010245510.1, from coordinate 15,180 downwards.
TCTGTGGGAGACACGCGTCGACAGATCGTTGACTTCGGGTGAAAACACTCTAGGAGAAATCGAGTGTGCATGAGTTGAAACTCCTAAAGGCCGAATAGCTAGAGTGAATCATAGTCGTTCGATTTAGAAGGACATGCAGAAGAAATCTGTCGACTCCATGTGAAAACCCGAAGTGAATCGTAGTCATCAGATTCAGAAGGACATGTGGCAGAGATCTGTGGGCTTTGGGTGAAAACGCTCAGAAAGTTAGTGTGTAGGAGTTGAAACTCCCGAAGCCCAAATATTCAAAGTGAAGCACAACCATCAATCTGTGAGAGACACGTGTCGACAGATTGTGAACTCTGTGTGAAATTATTCTGGGAGAAAGTAAAGGAAGAAAGTTTGAAACTCCCGAAGTCTGAATTGTCGAAGCAAATCACGACTGTTGATTGAAAGGGACACGCGTCGATAGATTGTGAAAGTCTGGGAGGGCGTGCTATTGAGAGAAGGAAGGAAAGGAGGTAGATATCAACCATCATTCAAGAGGCACTACCCGAGATCACAAGATCAATGGTCACGCTTAATTGTAGGGACATAAACTTCTCGGGATTTAAAAATTTGAGAGCGGGCCGCAATCGAGACCATGATATTTCCAAAGGGATACGCGGAAATTAGTAGTGAATTGTGGGGACAAAAGAGGCATGGTATCAAACCACTTTTGGCCACCCTGCAATCACGTGTTTATGTGAGGTCATATCCCGAGGTGACATCCAAGAAAGGGCTAATGGAAAAGGAGTTAGCGCTTGAAACTTGATAGTTCAACAATGCGAAGGGATGGGTTGCGGGTGTCATAGAACCTGCACCAAAAGGCTCAAAGGTCATGTGTTTAATTACAAAGTGAAACCATAAAAGTTTCATAGAGCCAATTTGGATCGTAGAATCGAATATCCTTTACTGGGAGGTCACGTATCCCGAGGGAGAGTAGGGGGGATGCATCAAGTGGTATCATAGATATTGAATTTGTTTGCAGACAACATACAAAGGAGAAAGGAGATAAATTGATATCATCAGTGGCATCAAGAGTTGATTATGTTTATAGACATCAAAAGGTGAGGCAATGGAATCATGCCACCCAAAAGATGCAGAGAAAATCCAGAAATGAAAGAAGAAATGAGGCGACTCAGAATGAGACAGGACGACATAGAAACATTGCAGAGGAGAGCACTAGACACTGGAGATATCGGTGAAGATGAAAGTGAAGAGATAGAGGTCGAAGAAGATGTAGCAGAGATTGTTGCAGAAGACCACTTATTGAAAGTTGTTTCAAGAATAGGAGCCACAGAAAAAATAGAGGTACAAATGTATGAAGGCAATTTAGAATTTGAAGAATTGGTGGATTGGGTACGTGCTATGGAAAAGTTTTTTGGTTATGAAGATATCAAAGAAGATAATATGGTGAAGCATGCAGTGACAAGATTGAAGGGTCAAGCAACACTATGGTGGGATGAACTAGAAGCCGATCACAGATGCAAGGGAAAAAAATAAATTAAAAGATGGGATAGGATGATAGCCAAGATAAAAGTAAAATTTATCCCAAAGGACTATGAAATCAATCTGTTCAGGATATTTTATAACCTGAGACATAAAATACTATTAGTGAAGGAGTACACTGAGGAATTTTACATACGGAACATCAGGGCTGGACAGAAAGAGAATGATGATGAAAAGACAACCAGGTATATAAATGGACTGAGATATTAAATACAAGAGGAAATTAGCATGATGTTTGTTAGTAAAGTCGATGATTCTTATCAAGCATCCTTGAAAGATAAAGAAAAAATGGCCAGAAAACAAAGCCAACAAAACAGAGGAGGAAATTCATGTAGAGGTAAGGGAACCAATAGAGAGGAATTCTAGAAACGAAAGCATGAAGATGGAAAACGTCATAGTCACCCTGAGAAAGGTGGAAGTTCTAAGGAATGACAACATGGAGGAAGAAGACATTTTCCTAGAGGAAGAGCCAAAGGAGGTGAATTTAGATGTTATTCTCGTGGAAAGTCATGGCACATGTCTTGGGAATGCCCATAGAGGAAGAAAGACACTAGAAGAGGAGGAGAAGCACACATTTATGAAGCACATAAGCATGTGGAAGAAAAAGTATCATAAGGAGGAGAGAACCTCATGATGAGGAAAATTCTTATTAAACCAAAGAAGGAGGTAGAGGAACCAGTTCAACGAACAAGTATGAGAACTGCTTGCAAAATGAAAGACAGAGTTTGGAAGGTGATCGTTCATAATGGGAGCACTGGCAATCTAGTATCCACAGAGATGGTGGAGAAACTGGATTTAAAGATAAATGCACATTCAAACCCATAAAATGTATCATGGTTGAAGAAAGGACATCAAGTAATGGTAATTCAACAATGCCAAGTTGAATTTAAAATAGGAGGTTATAGGGATGAAATATTATGTGATCTAATTCCTATGGATGTCTATCATATTTTATTGGGGAGACCATGGCAATTTGATAGAAAATTTATTCATGATGGGAGGAGGAATACTTATACCTTAGAAAATAATGGTAGGACATGTGTTGTTTCCAATAGAAGACAAAGAGAAAAATAAGGAAGCTAGTTCAAGTATACTTCTCATGAGTGGGAAGGAACTCTTGAGTGAAGTCAAGAAGGAGCAAGAGATTCATTTTTCTATAGTAAGGAAGCCCATAGTTATCCTTACAAATACTTATGTGGAAGATTTACCTGAAGAAATATAGGGACTGTTAGAGAATTTTGTTGAGATAGTGGTGGATGAATTACCTCACTCATTACCACCCATTAGGAGTATAAGCCATCGTATTGAACTTATTACAAGAGCTAGTTTACCAAACAAATCATCTTATAGGTTGACACCCAGAGAGAATGAGAAAGTCAAAAATAAAGTCCAAGAGTTATTGGATAAAGGTTTAGTCAGAGAAATCCTAAGCCCATGCACAATACCAACTGTGTTGAGTCCAAAGAAGGATGGAGGATGGATAATGTGTACAGATTCCAGGGCCATCAATAAGATCACCATTAGGTATATATTTACGTTACCCAGGACGGATGATTTGATGGATTGTTTGAGTGGAGAAAGTTATTGTTCCAAGATAGAATTGAAGAGTGGATATCATCAAATAAGGATGAGAGAGGAGATGAATTGAAGACAACATTCAAGACAAATGAAGGTTTGTTTGAATGGTTGGTCATGCCATTTGGGTTGACAAATGCCCCAAGCACATTTATGAGATTAATGAATGAATTATTGAAAGACTTGATAGGAAAATTTGGCATAGTGTATCTGGATGTCATACTAATCTTCAGTAAGACAGAGGGAGAACACTTAAAACATTTGACATCAGCGATGAGAAGGTTGTAGCAAGAAAACTTGTTGATAAATCTGAATAAAATCTCTTTTATGAAGACATAACTCATATAATTCGGTTTTGTGATCTCTTCAAATGAATTGAAGATGGATCTAGAAAAGGTGAGAGCAATCAAAGAATGCCCATCTCCAAGAAGCATATTTGAGGTAAGAAGTTTTCATGGGTTAGCAAGTTTTTATAGAATGTTTATCAGAAATTTCAGTGGTATATGTACGCCCATGCTGGAAATTGTGAAGAAGAAACACAAGTATTTTAATTCGATAGAGGAAGCTGAAAAAAGTTTCAAAGTGTTGAATGAGAAGATCATAGAAAAACCAATTCTGATCTTACCATATTTTGGAAAAACATTTCAAGTGAGATGTGATGCAAGTGGAGTATCTATTGGAGTAGCCTTGAGTCGGGATAATAGGCCAGTTGCTTATTTCAGTGAGAAACTGAATGACACCAAGACAAAGTATTCCACATATGACAAATAATTTTATGTAGTGATTCAAGCTTTGAACAAGTGGAGGCACTATCTAATTCCTAAATAATTTGTCTTGTACAGTGATAATCAAGATTTGTAGTTTATTACTAGGCAAGAAAAGTTGAATCAAAGACATGCTAAATGGGTATAATTTATACATAATTTTACTTTTGTTATTAATCATATTGTTGGGACTGTTAACAAAGTTGCAGATGATTTGAACAGGAGGAGTTTAATTGTACAGGAATTCCAAGTGGATACCTTAGGATTTGAACACCTCAAGGAAATGTATCGAGAATATCCAAATTTTAAGGAAGCTTATGAGGCATGTAAGAATCCTTTGTTGGGAGACAAAATTCCATGGACAAAATATTTGATCCAGGATGGATTATTGTTCAAATGGAGCCAACTATGCATACAAACATGCTCAGTGAGAGATAACCTACTGAAAGAGAAACACAATGGAGGTTTATATGGACATTTTTGTCATGATAAGACATATGAACAACTGAACAATTCATACTATTGGTCGAGCATGAGGGAAGAGGTGAAATTTTTTGTGAACAAATGCATAATTTTCCAGTATACAAAAGGGAGACAACAAAACATTGGTTTATATCATCCATTACCAATTCCATAAAGTCCATGGGATGCAATCAGTATGGATTTTGTATTGGGATTACCTAGAACCCAGAAAGGGAGTGATTCCATATTTGTTGTGGTGGACAAATTTTCAAAGATTGCACATTTCATACCATGCTAGAAAACAAATGATGCTACACACATCGCCAATTTTTTTTCCAAAGAAGTTGTGAGACAACATGGATTGCCTAGAAGAATAGTCTCAGATAGAGACACAAAATTTGTAGGATGATTTTGGATAACTCTATGGAAGAGGCTGGGGAAAAAATTGTCCTTTATTTTAGCATATCACCCTCAAACAGATGGAGAGACTGAAGTAGTAAACAAGAGTTAGGGAAACTTGTTAATAAGTTTAGTCACTGAGCAAGTTCGTCAATGGGATCATATTATGACATAAACATACTTTCCATTTAACAATTAAGTGAATAGGGGTACTAGAAAAAGTCCATTTGAAATTGTGTATGGTATATATCCAAGAGGGATTACAAAGTTGATATATCTAAATCAATATGAATTCAGAAGTGTTGGTGCAGAATATTTTGCAACAGAAATGTAGAAACTCCATGACAGAGTCAGAGAGGAGCTAAAGAACCACAACCTGAAATATAAGAACAGAGTTGATAAAAAGAGGAGAGAATTTCAATTCGAAGTAAGATATGAAGTTTTAGCTCATTTGATAAAAGAAAGGTTTCTGAGGGGAACATATAACAAGTTGAAGATGAAGAAGATAGGACCATGCAGGATTCTCATAAAATTTGCAGCCAATGCTTTTGAAATTGGATTTCCAGACAATGTTAGGATATCATTGATATTCAATGTTCTTGACCTGTATCCTTACAGGAGAGATGATGTAGGAGAATCAGATGATCAGGAAGAAGTTCATTGGGAAGAACACTTTCCCACAATGAAAATACCTCAGATGGAGAGAATCATAGAACAAAGAGTTGGAAAGAAGATCAGGAGGAAGACATATCCCAAATACTTGGTGAAGTGGAAAGATCATCCAGTGGAAGATTCAAGTTGGGTCACTGAACTTGATATTTTGAATCATGGAAAAATAGTGTAGGAGATCATGGACAAGAGCCCATGAATATTTTATCTAGAGGAGTATGATGCAGGAGCATCGCCTTCAAAGTCAAAGAAGCAAGCATGGAGGTAGGGATATGACATTTGAGCATGATAGAATTTCAAATAAACATTTAACTCGGAAAAATAATGAGTTTTTGAGATATTTTAGAAACAACGTTTTTAAATATATCTTTCTTGTAAAGTCTCGTATGACTGTAAGGAGTTGTACATAAAGAGTGGAAGCCCTTATCTAGTAATAACTGATAGTTATTGTAATAGGAAAAAGTAGGTAACCACTAGAAACTAATAGGATAGGTTGCATATATGACAGAGAAGAGCTCGAGGAGCCCCTCGTTAGATAGATTTGTTATTTTATTGTATTAGAGAGTAGCAGAGAGAAAGAGTAATAAAAAGAGTTTTCTTAGAGTATGAGAGAGTAGCAAAGATATAGTGAAGAACTGCAATACTATGTAATTTATTTCATGAATGAATATAACAAACAAAATTGTTCCAATTCCTTGGACAATGTTCATTTTAAGGTGTAATTGAGTGAATGGTGTATTTTGTGTGTGTTTTAGTTCATTTTGTTTATGTATGATTATTTATGGTTGATCATATGAATTTGTGACGAACTGGACAAGTTTCATTCATTTTTCTTCTGAGAACTCGTATGCAAGGAGTGCATCTCGTACGCAAGGAGTGCATTGACGGAGTCTTGAATTGAATTAGAGAAGTTCAGAAGGAATGACGAGAAATTAGACCAAGTAAAAGGAGTGCAAAGAATCAAGGAGCGACTAAGTGTCGAAGAACCAGAACACAGGAGCGCAATGAGTGTGGGAAGAATTTCTTTTGAATAAATCCTTTGATCTGAGATTGTCGAGATCCCAGGAATGCAAGGAGTGTGTGGGATATCAAAATACTCAAGGGGATCAAGCTCAGAAGAGATAATGGGAAGAAATATTCAAAGGGAGTGAGGCTCTAAAGGTTTCACGAGTTATTGGTCAAGATCTGTCCAAGAGGTAGCGGGATCATTCTAGATAATTGGATCTAGGAAAGGTGCACGAGCTTTAAGTCTCTTGGTGCGTACGGGAGAGGAGACTGTCGAAGTCCTGAAGTCCTGAAGTGATTAGGGACCATTCATCGTCAAGAGTGACAGGTGGTGTAATATATACAACTCTGGAGTGGAATCACTTCAGATATTTCATAGACAAAGAGGACATGAACTTGCCAAAGATCCGAAGTAGATCCTGATCGTTGGTTGCCAGGAGGTACGTGTCAACAGATCATAACTTTGGTTGAAAATGCTCAGAAGGTGAGTGTGCAGGAGTTGAAACTCCTGAATCCCGAAGAGCTGAAGCAATTCACAACTATTGATCTATGGGAGACATGCATCGATAGATTGTCGACTTTGAGTGAAAACACTCCGGGAAAATATGAGTGTGCAGGAGTTGAAACTTCCAAATCCCGAATAGCTGGAGTGAATCGTAGTTGTCTAATTCAGAAGGAAATGAGGAACAATTCCGTGGACTCCGGGTGAAAACCCGAAGTGAATCATAGTTTTTAGATTCAGAAGGACACGTGGTAGAGATCCATGGACTTTGAGTGAAAACCCTTAGAAAGTGAGTGTGTAGGTGTTGAAACTCCCAAAGCCCGAAGAGCCAAAGTGAATAACAACCATTGATCTGTGAGAGAGACTTTTCAACAGATCGCCAACTCTGGGTGAAAGTGTTCGGAGAGAAAATAAAGGAAGAGAGTTTGAAACTCTCGAAGCCCAGATTTTCGAAGAAAATCATGACCATTGATTGAAAGGGACATGTGTCGATATATTGTGAAAGTCTGGGAGAGCGTGCTCCAGAGAGAAGGAAGGAAAGGCGACATATATCAGTCGTCGATCAAGAGGCACTACCCAAGATCACGAGATCAATGGTCATGCTTAATTACGGGGATAGAAAGTGCTCGGGCTTTAAAAATCTAAGAGCAGGCCACAATTGAAACCATGGTATTGCCAAAGGGATATGTGACAATTGTTAGTGCATTGTGGGGAAAAAAGTAGTGTGGTCTCAAACCACTTTTGGCCACCCCACAATCACATGCTTACGTGAGGTCATAACCTGAGGTCACATCCAGGAAGGGGCTAATGGAAAAAGATCTAGCTCCTGAAACTTGAAAGTTCAACAGTGCGAAGGGAGGGGTTGTAGGTGTCATAGAACCTGCACCAAAAGGCGGAAAGGGCCCGTGTTTAATTATGAAGTGACAACATCAATGTTTCAAAGAGTCGATTTGGCTCGTAGAATCGAAAATCCTTGACTGGGAGGTCGCATAGCCCGAGGAAGAGTATGGGGGCTGCATCATTTGGCATCATTAATGTTTATGAAGATTTACTCTCAATTATATTAAATAAATATTATGAAATATGAAATAAATATTTTTAATTGATGCTTTTTCCACTCTTGTTTTTTTAATTATTGCCAATTTTATTTTATAAGCTAAGATGCATAGAGATGGACATCAATATGATTTTTTTCAATATATATTAATACTAACATAAATGCTATATTATAATAATATATTGTATTAACTTATAATAATAATAATAATAATAATAATAATCTATTTTTAAGGTCACGACCAAGTCACCACACCAAATTGGTGTATGAGACCCCCTTGTTTGTGGGACAAGGGACCCCCCTCCACCCAACAATTTGACTTGTAAAATCTATGGAGGTATACATACTCTAGCCCCCTCTAGATTTGAACTTGTGACCTCTTAAGAGGAAACAAATGTTCTTAACCATTAGGCCCACTCAGGCTGTATATTAATAAGTGTATTAAATTATATTAATATAATATATGTTTAATTTATATGGATAAAGTTTATAGGTAAATTTATTATTAATTATTAATTAATAAAGATATATTAATATTAATATTGTACTATAATGTTTCAACATTTCTAATTTTTATATGAAAAACAAATTATAATATTAAATTTAAAAAATAAGACTGTATTATAATATTAATATGTGATATTAATAATAATAATAATATTAAAAACAAAATATTATTAATATGGATATATAATATTAATATTAATATAATACTATAAACAAAATATTAATACTATTAATATTATATAATTAATGGTTTAATAATATTATTAATAGTTATGTCACATTGAAGAGTTTATCAAATTACATCATTCTTAAATGGTTATGACAAATTGCTATTTTCATTTAGGGTTATGTCACTTTTTGAAATTCCTTTAGATTACATTTCAATGTGACGTTTATGAATTATGTCTTTTCTATTGAAATATGAGTGCCATATTCAATATCATCCATAGTCAACCATTTATAATCATTGCACTTAAAAATAACCCTAAATGAATGTTATAAGGTGACATACCCCCAAATGAATGTGGCAATGTGACATTACCATTTATGAATGACACAATTCAACATGATACAATGAAGATGTAGGTTGCAATGCAAGACAACCATTGAAGAATGTAGAAATCTGACATAAGTTAGCCTTGAAAATGAATGTTGCTATGTGACACAAATATTAATGAATGTTATAAACTAATGGAACCATTATGAGCACGATCATGAAGATGTTAACTATGGTTGAACATGATTGAGTTGATCAGCATGTTAACTATGGTTTAATATGATTGAGATTATGAGCATGTTCACTATGGTTGAGCATGATTGACTGTGGATGAACTTTAATATGACACCCATATTGCAACAACAAGGATGCAATTCATGAACATCGTATCGAAATATAACACTAAAGGAATATAAAAAGTTGTCATAACCCTAAATGAACATCACAATGTGACATAACCATTTAGGAATGATGCAATTCAATATAATACATTGAATATGTAAGTTGCAATGTGACAACCATTGAGGAATGTAGGTATTTGACATAAGTTAGCCTTGAAAATGTTATGTCACATTGTGATGTTCATTTAGTGTTATGTCACCTTTTGACATTCCTTTAGGTTTATGTTTGATTCTCATGTTTATGAATTATGTTCCTTATATTGGAGTATGGGTTCCAAATTAAAGGTTATCAATAGTTAACCATTCATAAGCATCACACTAAGTTGAATATTGTTAACCATGTTGATTATCGTGAGTAATGGTTAGCTATGGAAAACCATGTTGATTATAGTGATTAATGATTGACTATGCCTAACCATGTTGGGTTTTTTTAACCTTGGATTACTATAGTAATATCTCATTACATCATTCATCTTGGATTAATAATGTCAAATTACTACATTTTTCAATGGAATAATGGAATTTCGTAATGTGTCATAACCTTAAATAAACATCACATTGCGACGTAACCATTTAAGAACAATGGAATTCAACATAATACATTCAAGATGTACATTGCAATGTGACACAACCATTGAGGAATGAATTTGTTTGACATAAGATAGCCTTGCAAATGTTACGTCACATTGCAATGTTCACTATGGTTATGTCATCTTCTGACATTCCTTTAGGGATTTTTTTAATCTGATGTTTATGAATTGTGTCCTATATAGGTGCCACATTAAAGTTCATCCATAGCCAACCATTGATAAGCATCACCACGAGTTAACTATGGTTGACCATGTTGATTATGGTGATTAATGGTTAATTATGGAAAACAATGTTGATTATAGTGATTAATGGTTGACTATGGCTGACCATATTGGTTATGTTTAACTTTGGTTTACTATGGTAATATCTCATTTCATCGTTCATCTTGGTTGAATAATGTCAAATTTCTACATTCCTCAATGGAATGTCGTGGTGTGTTATAACCTTAAATGAACATCACATTGTGATGTAACCACTTAGGAACAACGAAATTCAACATAGCACATTGAATATGTACGTCGCAATGTGACACAACCATTGAGGAATGAAGTTATTTGACATAAGTTAGCATTGAAAATGTTACGACACAATTGTGACATTCATTAGGGTTATGTCATCTTGTGAAATTCCTTTACGATTATGTTTGAGAGTGATGTTTATGAATTTTGTCATATATGGGTGCCAAATTAAATCTCATTCATAGTCAACTATTCATAAGTATCACAGTGAGTTAACTATGGTTGACCATGTTGATTATGGTGAGTAATCGTTAACTATGGAAAACCATGTTGATTATACTTCTTAATGGTATACTATGGCTAACTATGTTGGGTATGTTAAACCTTGGTTTTCTATGAGAATATCTCTTGTGTTGTTCATCTTGGTTGAATAATATTGAATTGCAACATTCCTCAATGGATTGTCTCAATGTGTCATAACCTTGTTAAACTTTCCTTATTTACAAAGAATTAGAGTTACTAGTGTTATTTTACTCCATTACCATTAGCACACACACATACATGCAAACACACACACACACACACACACACACACACACACACACACACATCATGTACTGAACAATAGTAGAATAAATAAGAGACAAAAAGAACACAAAATATTTATCCTGGGAAAACCCCAACAACCTTTCTTAGAAATATTTTGTTCACAAAGAAAGTCCAACCAGAGAAACCATAGATCAAAGGCTAGCTCAACCAGAAATACCACCACAGTTGTAGTAGCAACACAATGCCAAGGCATTGCACCAATACCAATAGTAGCATTGATCTGAAAAGATCTTTTAAACGACAATGGTTGAGTTATCTTGCCTGAGTTATTAAACCATTTAGGAACTGAAGGAAAGAGTAAGAATTATGGAAGAAACATAGAATCCATATAAACATGTACAGATTTGGAAAAAAACATGAAGAACAACAAACCATAAAACACCAAAGTGATAACTGTTACACGTCAAAATTACTCACTTTGATAGTGTCGCAAGTGTCGTCATTAAAAAGGTCGCAAGTGTCGCATTTTGCTCACAAGGTCGCAAGTGTCGCATGTTGCTCACAAGTGTTGCATGTTTCTCACAAGTGTCGCAAACATCAAACAAAGCATACTGCCATGATGTCTATGTCGTGCCTATAACGACATGAGAAGGACACTTGAAACACCTCAAACATTTGATTTGGAAGAGGAGAAATGAGTCAACAAGCTTGCAAACCTTTTGCCATATGAAAGCACCTCAAAAACTGAGTTTTTGGAGAGGAGCGCTCCCCTATACCTCTTCTCGGAGCGTCGGTGCTCCCCCTTACACTGTGAGGGAGCGTTATAAAGCTCCCCTGGCCCTTTTGAGGGAGCGCTATAGATTTTGAGAGCGTTGGATCCCCCATAAATCCTACTAGGGAGCGTTATAGCACTCTGATGGTCCTTTTGAGGGAGCGCTAGCTATTCTGGGAAGTAGTTAAGCTGTTGAGATGAATGGGGGAAGCATCTTTTCATTCTTGGAAGGAAGTTGGATTCGAATCCCTAGTCTAGCCATGATCTTAGGGCAGGTCCTCAACTGAAGGAGGCAAATCCTCAACTTCCCCAAGGATATATCAAGTGGTTAAAGCCTCTCCAAGGCTATATAATCAAGATTTCTAATGGTGAAAGGAGGACTAGAAAATGAAGAATTACACCAAACTTATGATCTTATAAGTGGTGCTGGAAGGGAAGGAAGAATTGATAGTATGAAACCTATGATCTCATAGGAAACACAGAGTCAGTCAAAGGAGAGTGATCAGTGAAGCTGTTGTTACCCAGGTTGTGGATATTTTGAGCAAGGGTTAGACAAAGGGGACTTGACGAAGCTGTCGCATTCGCATCTACGATTGTAAGTACTGATGTCGTTATCTCATTAATATGACACACTTGGCATGTTTCTTTCTAGTTTGTGTCTGATGTTGCATGAACTTATCATTGATAGATAGATCTATTTTCAAGCTAATATCAGTAGAGTAGGAAGTGGTCGTATCTTGTTTTTCTATAGAGATCAGCGAGGAGAAAAGGATCGGAGCGCAACTCAGAGCATGCAGGGAAAAACATCGATAAAGAGGTACTTTTTTTATTCTTCCTTCTCATGTATTAGTTTAGATAGATTTGAAAGGAAGTCAGTGTCCATGTTAATCATTTTCTATCTTAGATTTAAGGTCAAGCTCTTAGAGGCAATCAACCTGTTCGCAGGGAGATTTTCCTACAACAGAAATTGGCGACTCTGCTAGGGAGATAGCCTCAAATCAAAATTTCTTGTTTCGATTTCTCCTCATTGAACTTGTTCTACCCATTGATTTTTTTAGACCTGGTTCACTCCTCTTTTGAGTGGTTTCATGAGCTGATTGGCTCCCTACCCCATAATACTCAGCCTAATTGTCGATATTGAATTGCAATTTTTGGAATTTTTGACATTTTTGGGAGTTTTTGAACCTGGCTCCCCTGTCCCTGTGTTAACATAGCACCAGTGCTCCCTCATATCCATCTACAGAGCGCTATAATTCTCCTCTCCTTTGTAAACAAAGCGTCGACCGTCCTTTGGCCAAAAACCTTCCAGAATTTCTTTTTCTAGGTTTTGCCTCTGTGTCTCTTCTGCTGGGTAGCCTTGTGAGTCAATGCTTCTTCCCACCTTGAAATCTGTCCTTTTGAAGAATGAACATCTTACTATTTGGATTTTGTAGCCTTCTTCACTATTGTTATTGAGTTTTTCTGTTGTTTGGAGTCCGAAACCCATGCATTGTCTTTCTCTCTGTTCAACTGAGTAAAAACCCTGGTGAAGGTCATCAAAGGCCTACAGATCTCTTCATCTTGATTTTAGTCGAGATCATTGTTCTTCAACTTTTTCTTTTGGGTGTGAAGTTTGTTTTCTCTTTGATTGTTTCTTTTCTTTCGCTTTTTATTTTGATTGTGATGAAAGGGTGTATTGTTTGTATGACTTTTGCTTGTGCTGGTCTGATTGTCATTCATCCAAGAAGACAATTAGCAAGACAAGCATTGTGTTGGATTGATCATTATTCATACGCAAACAATAAGAAGCATATTCATGGTTGATTATGCATATTAGAAGGTATCTCAAAATTTTTAGCATCACATCAGGATTTGATTGAGAAAAATAATTGTTTGAGGACATTCCTTATTAATGCTTGTTAGTGAAAAGAAATCTCTCTCTCTCTCTCCCTTAGATAGATATTCATCGAAAAGAAATGAATGCTTATCATATCTGATGCATTTTTTGGACTGAGTCATAATTCCATTCGTTTCACTTCCATGCACCCCTTTTTGAGTAAAGAACAGCTATAAAAATCAATGCTAATTAAAAATTATCTAGAATTTTTTCTTTTCTAGGATCCTCCACCAACAGTAAAATAGGCTTAGTACTTTGGATTAGGTTGTGAGCATAACCCTCCAAAGTTTTCCAAAACAAACGGTAGCATCCTGAGTTAGGGAGAGTCAAATCCAATCATCGTATAAGTCTTCCTGGGATCCCCCTCTCACACAGGGGTTACGCACGAGGTCGCATTCGGGTGAGTTACGGGGACTAACCCTCCTTGGTTTAACTGATTGTGGTGGTCAGATCGTATTATGGGGGTCACTTCAAGGTAAATACACAATTACTGCGTGGAATCCTTTTAGTTGATTTCGGGCTCGATACCCTGCCCGTACGTTCGGATCGGACTGTCGACTGTTCCTGCCCAGGGGCTGACTGCGAATTTGTAACCTTAGTGGTCATAATATTTAGGGTCTTACAAAAGGTGACGGTGACGGGAAGTCTCACTGTACCTAGAGCATACATTGGTCAAACTCACTCGGGCTCCTTGGAGGGTAAATCTACAATTACTGCGTGGAAGCTTGCACCAAGGCGTAAGTCTGTTAAGCAGGTCGCCATTGTAATTGTTCCACCCTATCCCCGCCCCTTTTGGACTTGATCACGCGACGTTGGATTTCATCACCAACTAGTACAGTCATCAAAAGAAGGTCCTGTATGCTTGCTTGT
>JASDQU010245508.1:0-16711 GCA_032191745.1 Picea mariana | reverse complement strand
GTGTACTGTGCAAGTGTATGATTGCTTATTTGTTCATTGTTTATTTACTTTTAAACTATTGGATGATAATGCTACATTGATATAACACTTACATTTTATGGTTAAAAAAAATGAAATTTCTCTATTACTAATTCACCCCCCTCTCAGTAATCCAACAATTGGTATCAGAGCAGGTTCCTTCAGAAATGAGTTTAACCAGTGAAAGGTAGATCATGGAGAGAAACAACATGTATAAAAATGGAATACCACAGTTTGATGGACATAAGTATGCATTCTAGAGAAAAAGGATGAAAACATATATACATGCACAGGGATTTGAAATTTGGCAATCAATAGTAGAGGGATACAAAGAACCAATAGTTCTGCCAACAAGTGAAAAAACAATGAAACTCAGTCAAAATCATTACAAAGCCACAAATGCACTTTTGAATGGTATTGATGAATCGGTATATACCAAATTTATATATTGTAAATCTGCTAAAGAGATTTGGGACAAACTTCAAAATATTTATGAAGTAGATTCAAAAGTCGAAGTAGAAAAAATTCAAACTTACATAGGTCAATTCGAACAACTAAAGATGAAGGAATATGAGAATATTACAACTTACTTCTTACGAGTCGATGAAATAGTGAATGAAATCGTAGGATTGGGAGAAGAAATTGAAGAGTCTATAATTGTTCAAAAGGTACTAAGATCTCTTCCTATGAGATTTGATCTTAAGATATCAACACTAGAATAAAGAGCAGATATAGAATCAATAAGCATGGATGAACTACATGGAATATTCATAGCATATGAAATGAGAACTGAACAAGAAAATCCAGATATAAAATAAACATCTTTCAAAGCATTCAAAAGGTCAAAGAAAAAGAGAAAGCAAAAGGAACGTAGCAGGAGTAGTGACTTCTCAGAAGATGATGAAGAAGAAGTGCCCAACTTTGTCAGAAGATTGAACAAGGGAACCAACGACAGACATAAAGGTAAGCTTCCATTATTATTTTTTAATTATGATGGTATTGGTCATTTTGCTAACAAATGTCCCCATAAGAAAAATAAGAGGAATGATGAATATTACTCTAATAGAAAACAAATATATAAAGGAAAAATAACCAAAAATAAATCTTTCAAGAAAAGCTTATGCACAAAAGAAGACATCTCCTCATCAGATGAAGATGAAGTCAGTGATAGTGAGATATAAAGAGTTCTATTCATGGAATTAGAAGACTCTGATAAAAAAGACACTGAAGAAGAATATGAAGTGGAAAAAGTTGACTACCGAGAAGAATTGTTGAGTGCCATAGAAGTTATAAGAAGAGAAAAGAAGAAAAACAAGAAGCTACAAGAAAAACTAAACAAGAAAGAAGACAATCAGGAACTAGAACAAATGATCATGAAATTGAATGTTCAAATAGAAGAAGATAAAAGAATCGAAGAAGAACTCAAAGAAAAACTAGAAGAAAGAGACATGATAATTGGAAATTTGGAAGCAGAGATTGTCACATTGAGGAATGATACTCATAAGAAAAATATGCAGAACAACTCAAAATTTTTGGATGACATTATCAACAGTCAAAAGCCTCATCATGACAAATCCATACTTGGATACAATCAGACAGAAAAGGGATCAAGTCCAAAACGACAAAACAATAAACATATCCAAAAAATTATGCAGAAACAATCAAAGAGGATAGGAAGACCTACAAGTAAGATTACAGGGACACTCCTCCACCGAGAAGATTCATATTTCAGAATCATGACCGACATAAACATATAGGCCTCAACAAGAAGAAGGATTCATAAAAGTAACTCCTTTCAGAATATCTTCAACTCCCAGGTATCGAACTATCTTTTTTGTTTTATGTTATGCATGCAATAATTTTGGACATAAAGATGTAAATTGGAGAGCTAATAGGAGGAGCATAAACAAATTTGAAATTCATACAAAAAATGGTTATCCAAGAAGGCCTATCGAAACACAAAGAATAAGCTACAACGGGTTTGAATCATTGAGCACTGAAGTGGAATGCTACAAGTGCAACAAATTTGGACACATGGCCAAAAATTGTAGAATGTCAGTCCCTCCTAGAGAACCACAACAGAACTACAACAGTTACAGATAGGAACCTCAGAAGAGAACATGGATAAGAAAGAAGAATTTGTTTAGCAATGAAGAATTGAAACTCACTCTACAAGATAAGAAGAAGAAACACGGTTGGTATGTTGACAGTGTCTTTAAAAACACATGACATGTAATAAAGACAATTTTCTTACATTAAGAAAGGAAAGAGATGGATCAGTCTCCTTCGAAAATAATGATTCAGCTAAAATCATTGAAAAAGGCACAATCATAATTGGAAACAAGAATACCAAGGAATAAAATGTTATACTAGTAGAAGATATGAAACATAATATTCTAAGTGTAAATCAAATTTGTGACCAATGTCATAAAATTACTTTCGATTCATAGAAGTGAGAGATAAGAAAAGAAGGTTCAGGAAAATTGATTGCAACAACGGCAAGCACTTCAAGCAACATATATGTATTAAGTAAAATTGGAAATGAAAAGTGTTGTTTGGGAAAGGAAGATGAAAGTTAGCTATGGCACAGAAGAATGGGTTACATACACTTTGATAACCTTGTCAAAGTCAACAAAAAGGAAGCAGTTAGAGAAATGTCCCAGATCACGAAACCAACCAACACTTTTTGCAAGCATTGTCAACAAGGAAAGAAAACAAAGACCATGTTCAAATCAAAGGAATATTCAACGACAAGACCACTGGAAATTGTGCATACTGATCTAGTTGGACCAACTACAACAAAGGTTTTAAAAGGTGAGAAATAATTTATCCTATTAGTTGATGATTATACAATAATGACTGCAGTTTGTTTCTCAGGAATAAGTCAGAAGCTTTTGAAAACTTCAAGGTATACAAGGAAATGGTTGAAAATGAAATGGATTCAAAGATCAAATGTTTGAGATATGATAATGGAGGAGAGTTCACTTCAAAGAAATTTATGGACTACTACAACATGCATGGAATAAAAAGGAAATTCGCCATTACTAGGACACCTCAACAAAATGGAGTTGTTGAAAGAAAGAACATGGAAGTGCAGGAAATGGATCGAACAATGCTAATGGATTCAAAAGTGACAGACATTTCTTGGACACATGCAGTGCATACAATAGTTCACATTCAAAATAGAGTAATGCTTAGAAACAACAATGACAAAACTCCTTCTGAGCCATGGAAAGGAAGACCAAAAAATGTGAAGCACTTCAGAGTATTTGGAAGAAAATGCTACATCAAAAGAGAAGATGGAAGAATGGGAAAGTTTGAATCTCATGTGGACAAATGAATACTTGTTGGTTACTCAAGTACAAGGAAAACATACAATTGTTACAATCTGAGGTTGAACAAAGTTGTGAAAAACATCAATGTAACAATTGATGAAACAGGTGGACGAGAATTAAAGGAAGAAGAAAATGCATCAATGGAACAACTTTACGAAGAAGAAGCAAAATATGAAGAAGAAGTATAAGGGGAAGATGAAGAGGATAGGATAGAAGTATAAGAGCAAGGTCAACAAGTGCCTCCAAAGACACCTAGCAAACGAGTACAAAAGAATCATCCTTCAGATCATATTGTCGGAAACAAAGATGTAGTAGTTGAGACGAGAAGAAGAATCTAGTCACCAGAACAAACACACCTAACACTCTTATCTACGATTGAACCAAGTATTTTTGAAGAGTACAACAAGGATGAATTTTGGAATAAGGCCATGGATGAAGAATTGGATCAAATAGAGAAGAATGACACTTGGGAATTGGTTCCAAGACCAAAGAATAAGAATGTGATTGGCACAAAGTGGGTTTTCAGATATAAATTGAATGAAGATGGATAGGTTACACAAAAAAAAACTAGATTGGTATGTAAAGGATACACACAAGTTGAAGGAATTGAATTTGAAGAGACATTTTCCCAAGTTTCTAGAATGGAAGCAATTCGATTGTTTTTAGCTTATGCATTCTCTAACAATATTAAAGTGTATCAGATGGACGTGAAATCAACTTTTCTGAATGGGGAACTTGAAGAAGAAGTCTGCATTGAACAACCAGAAGGATTTGAGTTGTCATACAACATATATTATGTGTGTCAATTGAAGAAGGCCTTGTATGGTCTAAAACAGGCTCCTAGAGCATGGTACTCTAGACTAGATAAATATATACAAAAGGTAGGGTTCATAAAATAAAGTTGTTGTCACAAGGGAAGACCCAGGTTTTAACACTTCAACAATGCACCAACAAAACCCTAAGTACCGGCCCTTTCAAAAACACCTGCAAAGAAAACAATGTCTCACCCGAGGTAGAAGCAGGGGGGGTTACAGGACTCAGGTGTCTATAACCAAGACAGGACACAGATCTGTGATAATAACACTTCCCGGAGTATTCTAGCAAGACTTAGAAGGTGACATGCATTATTTCATTAGCTTCATTAACATCGTAGAAAAAACCCTAATATGGATCGACGCAGTAACAACAAAGATTAAGCATTTCTACCACTTAGCACATAACATTGAGTTAGATCTAACATTCATTCATCTTTAAGTAAAGCACTAAGCATCAACATATCTATCTATCATACATTATAATCAAGGCACTAAGTGATTCGGATTTTATGAGAAGAATGAAATGACTACAGATTATTAACAGGTGCTTAACACAAAATAACAGAGATACAGTAAAATTGGTTTTCTATTCAATAAGGAAATAAGCTGAAACTGTAAAATGAAATGGAAACAAGCTTGTTGGAATGGTGGTGGCTTATCTCTGAGAATAGATGTGACGGTTGCACTCATTCACAAGAAGATCATTATAATGAGGCTATGAAGGACTTTTTACAATAAACAGGAATGCCAAAATCCCTAGACATAAAAAAAACCTAACCCTAGAAGATGAAGCGCCAAAATTCATGTGGGCTCTGTTTGGGTAAGTTAGTACATCAACTTCCCAGGGTCGTAACTTTTGCATGTGATCTTCGTTTTAGGCGTATGATATCCCATTGGAAAGGTATCATCGAGGAGATTCATTTTAGGGAAAATAGAAAAGGAACATCCATATTTCTCACCATTTTCCCAAAAAACATCATTTAGGGCCTCGAAACGGCTCCAAAAGTGAAAAATTACTAAAAATAGTAAATTACCAAAATTGCCAAAAAAATGTTTTGAGTCAGTTGGAAAAGGTGGGTGGCCACCAATATCCATCTGGATCAATCCTCCATCCTTAGGAAGAAATGGTCTCCATTGTGTTGATTTCCCCCATCAGATGAGGAAATTTCTACTGAATTTGGCCTCGGGTGAGCCACTTGCCTTGGTGCAGGAGTTGCCCTGCTTTGACGACTCGATGAAGCTACATCCTTTGTTGTTGAGTGACCTTGATATGTGTGTCCATAATCTGATCATTGGATGCCTGTTGTATGCAATCGGGGTTGACCTATGTTGGTGTCATTTGTTTTGCTACTTTTGAGGTGTCCAATAATGGTGGGAAATAAGGGCGAAGGAGATCCATGTTGAACATTGGGTGCAGGCCAAGGAAAGGAGGAATGTTGAGCTCAAAAGCATTATCCCCCACAGCCTTGGTGATGGTCTGCGACCCATAATGGAGTGGGAGAAGCTTCTGATGGGGTCCTGTAAAGCGTTCTTTCTGCAAGTGCAACCGAACTTTTTCACCCACTTGAAACTTATGTGGCACCCGATGTTGATCATGGCATTGCTTGTACTTGTCATTGGACTTCTGTAGGATATTCTGAACCTGTTGGCGGATGTAATGGATTCATTCAATGAACCGGGTGGCTTTTTTAGCTTCATTTGGAGTAGAAGATGAGTCATTCAAGGTGACCGCAAGGGGAAGTGCAACATCTATGGGACCCAATGGTTGGAATCACAACCCCACTTGAAAGGGGTTGTGGATGGTTGAGCTATGCAGGGCTCGATTGTAGCTATGTTGGACATAGGGAAGGTTCTCATCCCATGTGCAAGGGTGTTTTGAATTATACATGTGAAGGATATGCACAATCATTCGATTTACGACCTCGGTTTGGCCATCTGTCTGGGGTGGAAGGTCGTGGATTTGGTGAGCTTGGTGTCCAGCAGTGACCAGAGGCTCGACTAGAATGTGCTAAGAAATTGACTGTCCCGATTTGAGACAATGGTTTGTGGGATTCCAAAATGTACCCAAAGTCGTTCAAAGAAGATCTTGGCATTGGCTTCTTTTGTGATGTTCTTCTTGTAGGAAACCATAATCGTCGTCTTAGAAAAGCGATCAACAACCACAAAAACACAGTCATTTCCCCACTTGGTGGATGGGAGGCCCAACATGTAGTCCATTAATATGGATTCACATGGCCTGTCAGGAGTAGGAAGAGGGGTGTACAGGCCCTGTTTCTTAATGTTTCGTTTGTCAATAGCGCAAGCAGTGCAGGACCTGATATACTTGATGACCTCCTGTCGAAGTTTTAGCCAGTAGAAATTTTTATGCATCATCGCCACTATATTTTTGACACCAAATTGTCCTGCCACCCGACTGTAGTGGCATTCCCATATCATCTTCACTCGCTCATTTGATGGAACACAGATATGGCCTAGGTGACACAAGAACCCATCCTAAAGATGGAAATTATCGACAACTACATTTGCACCCAACATTTGGTAGGTGTTGGCAAAGTCTGGGTCTGTCTCATAGCGTTGGGGCCATCCAAAGGTCTGATGGCCGCAAGAGTCTAGCACCGTGGTGAGTGTCACGACTGGTGGTCTGCTGAGGAAATCATCGACACGATTGGTGCTTCCTATTTTATACTTGATCTTGAGGTGTAATTGTTGCAAGTATCAGAGTGGTCTGCTCCTTGTCGTCTTAATGCATGTCCCCAACGAGGTCATAGTACAAAGAGTTGGGTCTAGAGATTTTTTCTCTAGAGGACAAAATCTCTCGAACGCCCAAGCAACCTTTCATGGAAGGAGAAAAAAAAGATGACGGGACATGATATCCTTTCAAACTATTGATTGAGGAAGCCCTCATGCAACAAAGAAATGAGATGATGGATAGTTTCATGCAAATCCTTTGATGTCTACCAACAAGCAATGCATCTTCTTTGAGCGGAGGCGCCGCCCCCTTCAGGGTAAAAATAACCTTCGATATTCCTATATTTGAAGGTCAGATAGACGCCAATGTTGTAGACAAGTGGTTGAATCTACTAGAAGGGTATTTTTCTGTCCATAATTTTAGAATAGAGAAAAGATTACTTTTGAGATCCTCAAAGTCGTTCCCCATGTCAAAGATTGGTGGAAACCTTTCTATGAGCAAAAGGAAACAGAATAACCCCCATTATTTATAGTCACGGCCACCTGGGAATCCTTCAGGGATGTTATTAAGGAACAATACTACCCTGTTAGAAGTTATGACGACTTGTATACCAAATGGACCACACTATGGAAAGAAAGAGACCAAGTTGTGCCAGATCTCACAAATATCTTCCATACCTTGCGCACCAAGATGGGTATCAAATATTCGGAGCTACATATGGTGTTCAAGTATCGTGGTGCTCTACATAGATACATCTAGACTGAAATGGAATTTCTGGAAATCTCATCCTTGGGTGTGGCCTACTGATATGTTGTCAAAATCGAGCATAAGCTCAAAGAAAATACATGACAATTTGGGACTAGGAACCCCTGACAACAAAAGCCAGGAAAGGGTGGCCCCAACCCACAGAACAAAGGATAGAGAAAATATGGACAGTATCAGGACAATCAGTCCAAGACGAAACCAAATAAGGACACTGGAAAGACAAATAAAGATACCAGGAAGTGGTGCGACTTCCATAAGAGCCCTTGCCATAACATTGTTGACTGCTACTCAAAGCAGTTGCTGGTGGCCAAAGTGAAAGACTCTGATACCAATGATCCATATTTTATGAGAAGAACGAAATGACTATAGATTATTAATAGGTGCTTAACACAAAATAACATATATACAATAAAACCGGTTTTCTATTCTATAAGGAAATAAGCTTAAACTATAAAATGGAGCGAAAACAAGCTTGCTGGAATGGTGGTGGCTTATCTCTGAGAAGAGATGTGACGGCTATGCTCATTCCCAAGAAGATCATTAAAATGAGGCTCTGAAGGAATTTTTACAATAAAAAGGAATGCCAAAATCCCTATACATCCAAAACCTAACCATAGGAAATGAAGTGCCAAAAGTCATGTGGGCCACGTTTGGGTAAGTTAGTACATCAACTTCCTAGGGTTGTAACTTTTGCATACGATCTTTGTTTTAGGCGTATGATAGTCTGTTGGAAAGGTATCATCGAGGATATTCATTTTAGGGGATATATAAAAGGAATTTCCATATTTTTCCCCATTTTCTAAAAAAAAATCGTTTAGGGCCTCAAAACGGCCCCGGAAGTGAAAAACGACTAAAAATAGTAAGTTACCAAAATTGCCAAAAAACTATTTTGAGCCAGTTGGAAAAGGTGGTTGGCCACCGATATCCACCTGGATCACTATGAAAATCAATAATATAGATAACGCAACACAAATCAACCAAGGACACAAGATATACGTGGTTCACCCTAGTGTGGGGCTACGTCCACCAACTGATTTGCCTTCTTTATTATTCTTCTGAATCTTACATTCATTCACTCCTGTGCACTAAGCCACAGAGTCAAGATTCACATAGGACAAGATATCTGTGCACTAAGCACCAGATCCTCCTTACAAAACTAGGTCTAGGGACATAACCAACTCCTCTATCGAGCAAAGAGCCTTAACACATACACATTTTGTTGCACAAAGCAACCCAAAACTAATTGCACTTAGCCACCACAAGCTATTGACTACTTTCTACAATAAATTCTTACTTATTTATACTTTTACAATAAGGCCTAATCATGGGTAAAACCCATGGGATGAAATCCCATAACCCCTTACAAAACCCCTAAAGAACCCCTTACAAAGCCCACAAAATAAGTGAGATCCATGATCTCAGCTCTACTTGGGTGCTCCTTTCTCGACCAATGTGTCAAAGTCCAAAAAGTGGTCAAACCTGACCAAGGTTTCCTCAAAACTTGGTCGAGGGCCAACAGGCCCCAAACACTCACATGTGACTTGTCCCGAGTCACTCAGGTATGGGGAACACTACTTCGAAGGCCTCAAGCTTAACTTGAGCTTCCTCGACTTGCTGCTTTGCCTGAGCCTCTTGCTTAGCGAGCTCCTGGATCATCTGTGCCATAACAGTCCCTTCAAGGCATTGTTCCATTGTTGCAACCACTTGGTCTAGTTGCGAGCCTTGTCCCTCAATTTCTTCAAACACCTTGCAAGCTTCATCCTACACAGGTTGTAGCTTCTGCACAACTTCCATTACCCTACCCTGGAGGGCAGTGATATGTTGTTGCATTTCATGATGTTCTTGAGATCTCTTCATTTTTTCAACTCTAGTGAGTAGCTTCATCTAGGCCTGCATAGAGAAATCCTGCTGCTGCGCCTCATGTAATTGTGCTTCCAATTTCCTTAGCTCTGGATCTTCTGTGAGGTGTTCATATGTCTGCACACTTATATCGCTCAATTGTTTGCATTTTGAGGTGAGGGCTCTAATCCTTAATAGTGTGTTCTTAGCGGCTTCCTCCCTCTAGTCACTCACCTCTTGTGGGGTGCTCGTTACTGCTTGGATCTCCAACTATGTTATCCTCGCTTGAAGTTGTTGGATGGTGTCAGTGAGCTTCACTACTTGAGCCTAGACTGACTCCTGTTCCTCCTGTGCCAAGCTTGGCAAAAAGTGACATGCTTTACTCACTACCTCTTTGATTGCGGACCGTTCTGCGAGAAAATTCTCCTTTTCTCTCTGTAGCTGGGATTTTTCCTTCTGAAGCATCACCCAAAAATCTTCTCTCTCACTTTCATACATGGTTACCCTGTACCGCGCTAATCATAATTTCTCTAAGACTTCATCTTTATCTTATTTCAAGGCTTATGTAGCCTTCTCCTTCTCTTCTTGGATTTTCTGAATTCGAGCCTCTGCCACATCTTCTAGTCTTCTCAATTGGGATGGTTCATCCCCCAATTCTGCAATCTACAACGAGGACGACGCAGTAGGTACTGCGCGGAACAAACGAATAACTTGGTGTACTTCATTCAATTTCTTTTCAATCCTTTCATATATTTCATCTTGCTTCGATCCATATCTCTGCAAGATGTCCTTGAAAGCATCCTCCATGGATCTGCATACCAAACTGATGTCGTCTTCCGTGAGCGTGGCCTCTAACTGGGGCTTACTAGCATGCGTCTTCTTTGTTATGCCAGGTTTCTGCAGAGAAACCTTCCTCTTCTGTGGTGTTACTGTTTCAGTAGGGGGATCTTTTGGCCATGTAGCTTCACCTTCTCCTTGCTTTTCTTCTTCATCCCCTCCTCCTTTTCCATTTTTTTCATCTCCTCCTCCTAGCAAGCCAGATCTATTTTCTTTAGAGGTGTTGTCCTCCTCATCAGTCTCTATATTCTAGACTTCTTCCTTCTTTTTCTTCTTCTTTGTCCCACTGGACCGTCCGACGTGCTAGACCTGGGTGACCATGGGGATTCCTATGGTGTCGATGTCAGAGAGTTCTACATTAGCAACAGGTAAAAGGAACTCCTCTAGCCATTCCTCGGTGATATGATCCATGTCTTCATATGTTATCTTATAGTACGATTGTAACTCTTCCTTGCTCTCATCTCTGCGCCCAGTGATATAGATGAAATGCGGATCTACATGGAACTTTGCTATTGGTATGTACTGGTGTAGAGTGCATGGTGTCATTCACAGAAATGCTTCAATGGAAACCTTCAGTTGCTGATAATACAAATGGAACACACCATTGGACTGCCACTGATTTGACATATCGTTGGTGTACCACAAGGTAGAAAACCTAGTGGCCAACGGCTCCGATGGTTCTATCTCTAGAAAGGTGGATCTATAAGGCATTTTCCAAGTGAAAAATGTGATCAAAACTATCATTCAGCTGAAGTGGAATTCGTATCCCAGATCTTGAGCTTCGCAACAGTATTTCTCGAGTTCATTGGCAATGTAACTCGCCCAATTCATCTGCATTCCCTCCACACACTTTCTTGCGAGGTCCACCACGAACCCAATGACCTGTGTGGGGTGGTTCTTTCTTACGAGCTTGCCAGCTATGATTTGGCAAGCGAGGCACACTGCACCATCCTATATAGAGGCTAACTCATAGCTTCACTTTCCTTTTTCAACTTCGTCGTAAGATTCCTTGATGCGTTGTTCCAGGGAGTGGTCTGAGGCCTTCCCTGGATAAAATTGTTGAGGGTCAGGTCCCTTCATGCTTAATCCTATAATCTAGTGGATCGGCATCAGATCCACTGTAATCCTCCGGTCGATCCACATGTATCTTCCATGATAGCACAACAAGAGGAGTTTAACGCAAGCGTTAAACTCCTAGTGATGGCCAAAATGGGGAATATTCATCACATTTAGCATATTGGACTACACCAGTCCCTTAATCCAAGGCTGGGAGACGAGTCGAGGCTTCTTCCCAGTTGACTTTGTCAAGTATCGACAGGGTGCAAGCATAGCATATTTCTTCCTATCCCCTAGGTTGAATTCGATGTTCTTTAGCAGCAGGATCTGTCCCAACTGGATACCAACTAAATGTATTCCTTTCGGAATGTACACAACGAACATAGTGTACTCGTAGTCTCATGGAGTGTTGTCATGGTTAACTTCTCCAGCCAAAGGCAGATTGTACTTTGGTAGGATCGACGGGATCTGCTTTGCATTAGCCAGATTTCCATGATCCTTACTTCACTACTCAGTCGTGAGGTTAACATGGCCAGAACGTCGTCCAGTCGAAGGGGAAGCCTGCAATCCCCTAGTCGATGATGCATGGACACCTTCATATAATGGTTTATCATCCATTAGCTTCTTGAAGATCTCCTCCACAAACTTCTCTAATTCAATAGGTTCTCCCGACATTCTCATTGTTAAATAGACAGGTCGGGGTAGGGGAAAAGATAATTGGGGTAGATAAATGGACAACGATGTCTAGTTTCTGATAACACATCTCAAAACACAATCAATTCTTTGTTAGCTCAGTTAAACATGGGTGGAAAAAAGTGGTCTCGACGCAATGTTCGACCGGTTAAATAAGTGAGGCCTCATAACAGATTCTTCCAATGGGTAGGAATGCTTCCATTAATGCGAATTTGTCCGTTATGGCATGGTCTCAACATCCCAGGAGTCGTCCATATGTCCATAAATGTGTTTCCTAGCCATTTTGGAGCATTGTTCTAATGGTTTGGGTGCCTCCAATGATCATATAGCTTCTCCATGGAGAAGTCCCATTCTGCGCGGTCCTGCTGTTCCGGCAAGGTTCAAATCCTGCGAACCTGCCTCCTGTGAGGTTTTAGTCTGTGAAGTCTTCCATCTATTCTTTGTAGCTTCCTGTAGATTTTCTAACTTGGATTTCTTTATACTGAGCTTCCTTTCCTTCTTTCCTATGATCTGAGACTCTCTAACTGTTTATGGATTCCTCTTTCCATTCTTATTCTTATCTTCTCCTAGCGTCATGACTTCGCACTGTTGATATGCTATCAAAGGGCTCGAATTTAATATCCCTTCTCTCATTAATTCTAGGGTGGGTATTTGTTTTTATTGCATGGATAGGTCCTTCAAACCTTCTTGCGTTCTTTCAACCTCGACAGGTAATTCTCTTTCCCTCTGTTTCTTCGACTTATCTTCTCGTTCTTCTATTAGTCGGTCTATTTTTCTAGCTATGAAATCCCTTAGTTCTTTCTTTTTCTTTTCTATAACTTCTTCCTCTGCTTTCCTTCTGATCTGATCTTTCTCAATACAAGTCTTACCTAGTAAAAGTGGGAAATGGACATTGTTCTCAACAAACTTAATGACTTCAAATCCTTCTTCAGTCAATGTTCCATGAATAATCATAGGTACATTAGTAACTCTTCCACATACGGTTATCATCTTTCCCTTAAACAAGCCTATCCTTCCCAATGAAGTTACCACAGTAGGCTTTCCCAAAATTTTCCAAGTGTCTTATGTCATAAGATTCACTTGTGTTTCTTCATCCAAGACACAGTCTATGTCGAAGTCTCCTATTCTTACACTTATGTGTTGTTTTACTTTCAAGATATCTAGTAAACTGACATCTTTGTGAACATCCATCGTTTCTTTCAACTATAACAACATAGTCTGAGCTTTCTCTGATTCTTTCTCTTTATGATTCTCTAACATACTCTTATTCTCTTGACTTTCTTCGTAATTTTCTTGTCTCATGTTCATTCGTTCAACTTTAGCAACCATCCTTGGGCAATCCTCAACCTCATGACCAATAGTTTTACAACAAAGACACATAGGACCTGTACCAGGGCATTCCTTAGAAAGATGTCCCAGTCTTCTACAGTTATAACACAAAGTTAATCCTCTTTTCCTTTTAAATGTTTCCCAACTTCTTCTGTACTGCGCACTAGGATCACAGTGTTGGACCTGCAATATGCAAAAATTCTTTCTAGGTTCCTGCATCCACTTATTAGTCTAAAAATTCTTTCTATTCATAGGAATAACATATATTTTTTAATTTATATTATCTTTACTTAGATAACCTCTTTCTTCCAACTACGCCCTAGCTTTTAGACTAGGACGAAATCTATCAAACATACTTAAATTCATGCTTTCGAAAAAAAAAATTCACTTATCTTACTCTTATCAAAGCACAAAGATTTACCTATTTTAAGATCTTACCTCTTTTCTTTATATCAGATTTATTTATTAGCACATAGCTTCACAATTCAAGTAGATTACTGCGCACTTCATTATCATATCTACACACAGATCTTCTCTTTTATTTACTTCAGTTTCCAGCAATCACAGTTTCAGGTCCCGACAACGGAACCATTTGTTGGCATAGGGGAAGATCCAGGGTTCAATGCTTCAACATCGCACAAACAAAACCCCAACTACCGGCCCTTTCGGCAACACCTGCGAAGCAAGCAAAGTCTCACCTGAGGTAGAAGCAATAGAGGTTAAAGGACTCAGGTGTCTGTAACCAAGCTAGGACACAGATCTGTGATAAAAACACTTCACAGAGTATTCTAGAAACACTTAGAAGGTGACATGCATTAGTTCATTACCTTCATTAACATTGCAGAACAAACCCTAATATGTATCGATGCAGTAACAACAAAGATTAAGCATTTCTACCACTTAGCACATAGCATTGAGTTAGATCTAACATTCATTCATCTTTAAGTAAAGCACTAAGAATCAACAAATCCATCTATCATACGTTATAATCAAGGCACTAAGAAAATCAATAACATAGATAACACAACACAAAGCAACCAAGGACACAAGATATGCATGGTTCACCCTAGTGTGGGGCCACATCCACCAACTGCTTCGTCTTCTTTATTATTCTTCTGAATCTTACATTCATCCACTCCTATGCACTAAGCAACGGAGTCTAGCTTCGCACAGGACAAGAGATATCTGCACTGAGCACCATATCCTTCCTCCAAAACTAGGTCTAGGCACAGAGCCAAATCCTCTATCAAGCACAGAGCCTTAACACATACACATTTTGTTGCACAAAGAAACCCAAAACTACTTGAACTTAGCCACCACAAGCTATTGACTACTTTCTAAAATACATTATTACTTATTTATACTTTTACAATAAGGCTTAACCATGGGTAAACCCCATGGGATGACATCCCATAACCCCTTACAAAAACCCTAAAGAACCCCTTACAAATCCCGCGAAATAAATGAGATCTGTGATATCAGCTTCGCATGGGCACTCCTTTCTCGATCAATCTGTCAAAGTCCAAAAAGTGGTCAAAACTTACCAAGGTTTCCTCAAAACTTGGTCAAGGGCCAACATAAGTGCATACAACAACCTCTACATCAAGCCAGAAATTTGCAAAAAATATGAAAAATGAATTTGAAATGTCATTACCCAGAGAACTATCCTTCTTTATGGGTCTTCAGATACGTCAAAGCAACCAAGGAATTTTTATTTTTCAAACTAAGTATATTAGAGAAATGCTAAATAGGTTAAGAATGGAATATTTCAAACTAGATACCACTCATATGCAAACTAGTTGCAATTTGAGCAAATATGATGATTCAAAGTCTACAGACCAGAGGAAATACAGGTCAATGATTGGTAGCTTACTATATGTGACAACATCTAGACCAGATGTAATGCAGGCAGTTGGACAGGTGGCATGACTTCAAGCAGCACCAAATGAATCACATGTATTAGCAGTGAAGAGGATTTTTAGATATCTCAAAGGAACAAAAGAGTTTGCATTATGGTATGCAAAAGGAAATGATCTATCACTTATTGCCTACATAGATGCAGATTGAGAAAGTTGCATTGATGACTGACGAAGCACCAGTGGATCAACATTCTACTTGGGTGAGTGTTTAGTATCTTGGCTAAGAAAGAAACAATCATTAGTATCTTTATCTACAGTCAAATCAAAGTATATTGGAGCAGCATGATGTTGTACTCAGGTTCTATAGATGAAACGAAATTTGACAGATATACAAGTTGAGTATGATGAGCCCATTCCAATCTATCGTGATAATACAAGCACCATCAATATCTCAAAGAACCCGATGATGCACTCCAAGATGAAGCACATTCCAATAAAGTATCACTTTCTATGGGAATAGGTTGTAGAGAAGAACATCAGAGTTGAATATGTGTGCACAAAAGAACAAGTGGCAGACATCTTTACAAAACCGCTTCCAAGGGAAGCCTTTGAGTATCTTCGCTAGAGACTCAGAGTAATTTCTACTCCAAAATGAATTCTTTTGAATGCTTATCTTATATGTATTATATTTACATGAGGAAGCACCATAAAGAGGAAAATTCAGGTTGGGATATCAGTTTCAGGAAGAGTTCAGTCAGGCGGAGTAGCCTCAGATGGAAAGATACCTTTTCCATTGATGACAAAGGGAAAGATATTTATCAGATGCAAAGGTAAATGCTTGGAGAAAGAGCACAGAGGCATGGTTCTAGGGGGAGAATGAGTAATATGACTTTAGTATTGCATTAGAGTGTTTTCATCAATGCCAAAGGGGGAAATTGTTGATTATTTGGGTTGGTTTTCATTGATGTCAACCCTTGAAGAAAGTCCGATAGCGAATTCTGGTAGCACAAATGTTTGGGTAATGGACCCAAGTTTTCTTGATGTATAATGGTATGATTTTTAATATATTTTAAGGTAATATTATTCTATATGGATAGTACATGTCATCCCATTTTTGATGGTATGTGGAACGTCACATAACTCCTCATAGTTAGAGAGTTATGGCCATGTGAAGTTGGAGAACCCTTATGAAGCATATAGAAGCTCCAAAATGTCAAAGTAGCCAAAGTGGTTGAAAAGAAGAAATTATTTAAATAATAAAGTGAAGTGATGATTATACTATAATTCAAAGTGGATACAAAATAAATTATTTAAATAATAAATTAAATGGAGAAATTACTAAGTGGACAAGTGGTGGGTTAGCCCTAAATAAAGAAATTGGTTTAAGATGGTTAGAAGGTAACCCCTTGAGGAAGCCACATAAAAGTATAAATAAGAGGCAAGGGTCTCTCATTTTAATTACAGTTGATCATATTG